>JAJIYU010000329.1:0-56067 GCA_030144865.1 Tinospora cordifolia
TCAAATTAAGGTCTTATTTGTCTATTTTATATTATATTTCCAATATATTTTATTTTTCATGTGTCAACCCACAATTTGCACCCGAAAATTTCTTAAAATCTTTGAAATTAACTTATTCAACTTATTTTATTTATTTTAAATTTTTGACAAAATTCTGGGGTATTACACTTGGTTATTCATTTCTTCCATTTCTTCCACCAAGTCTGCAGGGTCTTCCATAAAAAGCTTAAAATGGAGTCATCTTAATACTTGCCTGATAACTGTTATTATAGGCAAACTCCGCTAGTGTAAGTACTTGCTCAAATTCCCTTTAAAGTTAAGGACACAAGACTTGGTCATGTCCTCTAAGGTTCGAATAACTCTCTCAGACTGCCCATCTGTCCAAGGGTGGAAAGCAGTACTCATAGTGAGTTTAGTGCCCAACTCCTTCTGTAGACTTTGCCAGAACTGTAAACTAAATCAAAAGTCTCGATCAAATACTATTGTCTTAGATACACCATGAAGTCTAACTATCTCTTTTATGTAGAGTTCTCCCAGCTTACTAACTTGGTCTTTGGATCTGATTGGTAGGAAATGAACTACTTTAGAGAGACGGTCCACAATCCCCATACAGTATCTTCTCCTTTCTAGTTCTTGGGCAAACCACTGACAAAGTCCATAGCAATGTTATCCCACTTCCATTAAGGGATAGGGAGTGGTTGTAACATTCCAGAGGATTTTCGATATTTTGTTTTACTTGTTGACAAGTTAAGCACTGGGCAACATGCTTAGCCACATCTCTCTTTACTCATCTCCACCAATAAGTCTTTTTAAGGTTTTGTTGCATCTTATCTCCACTTGGACCATTGTATACTTGGTCCGATGAGGTCCATGCAAAATGGTCTGTTTACTTTGTTTGTTTTGGGGTACATAGATCCTCTCGCCAAGTCTGAGGGTATTCTCAATATCTAACCTAAAGTCAATATGCTTACCCCATGTAACTCCTTCTATCAGACTAGCGAGCCATTTATCTTGTCTTTACTCATCCTTGATCTGATGCAAAAGTTCCAGTTGGCAAGACATGTTGTACAGATAGGCTCATTTTTCATTCAAGGTTACACCCAACCTAAAGTCTTCAATCAACTGGTACACCTGGCCCTTTTTTTCCTCCCACTTGTTGAACTTTCTACTTAAGGCATCAACCACCACATTGGCCTTCTCGGATGGAAGTGTAGTTGGAAATCATAGTCTTTCAAGAACTCCATCCATTTTCATTTCCTGAGGTTCAACTCCTTCTGAGTGTAGCTGTAGTTTAAGCTCTTATGATATGAAAACATATCAAATTTCTCAAGACTGCTCCTTGTCCACTCAGTGAAGCATCCGTATATAGGACATAAGTGAAACCATGGGTTGGAGTAGCCAAGATAGGGGCCGAAGTGTAACTACCCAAAATTTTGTCAAATAATTAAAGATAAATAAGTTCTAAGGAAATTAAATGAAATAAGTCAAGTGAAAATAATTTCGAAGATTTTAAGACATCTTTGGGTGCAAATTGTGGGTTGGCAAATGAAAAATAATATATATTGAAAATATAATATAAAATAGGTAAATAAGACCTTAATTTGATAATTAAATAAAAATTTCAATTTAGTAGAATTAATTATGAAATTGAAAGAGTTGCTTCCATTTCTTTAGAAATAAAAAAATAGAAATAAAGTATATATATGTACACACTCACACACATATATATATAGGTTAATACTACATATTGTAGGAATATGTATATAGAAAAATTTACATAATTGAATTAAAATGTAATATGCATGTATTTATTTAAAATAAATAAAACATTATATAAATATCAATTTATAATTACATAAATGATTATCTGAAAAAAAAATATGAAATAAATAAAAATATATGAAAATAAAAAATGTAGATTATTTAATTATTGGCATTAAAATATCAAAGAAATAAAAATATATATAATAAATATAATATTAAAGAAATTAAAAAGGGAAAATATTAGCAAGTCATTAAAATAGAAGGGAATGTGCTAAAATCCATGTTTACATCAATTAAAAAGTGTAAAATTAGCAAATTTCGAATAATAGCAATATTAGAAAGCAAATTTGGTAATTAGAAACTGCATCCAACAGTCCAAAACCAATCTTCACAATCCAACAAATGAAATCGAAGCCCAGAACAGCGCTCAGGAGCACCGGATCAGCATAATCCAACGGCCCAAAAACGATCAGCCTGATCTAACGGACGAGATTACTTTCGTTGATAGCGAACCAGATCCGAACACTGCAATCAATGATCATCCAACGGCCAAGATTCATGCTCACGGTAAGATGATCATCTGGTGTTGCGGTCAAGGTGCATCTAACGGCAGAGATCAAAGCCGCGTGGATAATCACGAACGGTTCTGTGCTTGAGGACGATCGGAGGGCTCGAATTTGATTTGTTTTCAGTCGATCGCAAATGGTGTTGCGCTCGAGGCTCATTCGATAGTGAAGATCATAGTCGGTTTGATAATCGTGCTGCGTTCGAGGAAATCCAGCGACCCAGATCAGATCAGATACGTTGATTTACTCGAGGACGATCCGACGATCCACAGCGAATTCGTTAATCTTGATCACAATCTGAGTGCTACGATCGAGGATCATCAACGGTCCAATTTTAATGCTCTGATTTATAACCGAGAAAATCCGAATAAATTCGAAAAAACTCCAAAAAAATTCAAAAAATTAGGTTTCTAAATTCCAAAAAATTCCCAAACACACTTGCGATTTTTCTATACTTTAGGGGCACGAAAATTTGAATAATTAGCAAGTTTTCTATAAGAAGAACACTAAAAACTTGCCATTCTATACCATTCTAAACTCTATATAAAGGACCCCTAATGCTCTCATGGTGTTCATCCCAAATAAAGAGCATACTAGTCCCTCTTGACTCTCTCTAGCCTTCTTCTTGGCAATCCCCTCAGTTCTTGAGTGATCTTGAACTATTCTTGAGTGTTCTTGAGTGTTCTTGAGAGTTGTTTAGTGTTTGGAAGCTCTGAAGTAATGGAACTCTACCACATTTCAAAGGTGTGCAGAAGAGACATATTTAAGGTGGAAGTGATTTCTAACTTTTACTTCTTTATTTTAATTTGAATAAATCTTGCATGTGTGATGATATTTTGAAGTTGAATGATTGAATATATGTTTTAAATATGCATGCTTTATTTATTTGATGTGCCATGAATATACATGTTATGCATGTTTAGAAATCAAGAATAATGATGCATGATATGCTTGAACTGTGCCATGAACAAATATTTGATGGTTCATGTTATGTACATATTGCATCGATGGTTTAATCCGATATTGTGCGTTTTATCATTAAGAAAAGATTAAATAATGATTCAATCCACGTACCGGCACGATGATGGACTACATAGTGTCATCGTGTGTGTTCCACCCCTAATCCGGCTTGCTGGCTTACCTTTGATGATTTTGAACTGGGTTTCTAAGAGTGATCCCACTTCATAGATATTGGGTTTGAGTTTCCGAGAGTGATTCTCTCTCCCAACGATGTAGAACACAGAGATTAAACTCTTTCAGTCCAAATATCAACCATAAACAAAAAATTTGTTTGAATCGCCTAATGTACAAAAGTTTTTGATATGTTTTGTTTGTTTCAATTGAAATAATGATTTAAATGTTTAGAAAGATCCACTGGGCTATGTGCTCACCCTTCCTTCTATTTTTCAGGTAATTGATTTACATGAAGGCCATGAATATTTGGTAGGTTCTTTTTATTTAAAAAGTTTCTAATTTCTATGTAAGGGCATGTTGCCCAAGTTTTGAGTCTTCTGCTGTAATATTTTTTCTTCAAGATCAAATTATATACTCAATTTTATTTTATTAATTGAGTTTATGAATTTCAGTTATTTCTTATATTATTGCCTTATCAATTTTTTAAATTTAAATTATGTACTGTCAAATAAAGTTAAGGCATAAAATAATTGAAATAAAAAGTTATGCAAGTTGTGTACTTGTAAATGTAACACCGGCCCGACTCGCCGTTTGGTTTAGTCTATTGTCAAGAGAATGGTGGTCATGTCCAATGCTTAAAGATACGGGGGTTGGGGTGTTACACGAATGCAATCTCCTTTTTAGTTTTTGGAATGATTGTTCATACTTCTCGTCCCAGGTGAATTTAGCACCATTCCTGGTTAACCTAGTCATAGGTTATGCTAGTATGGAGATGTCTTGGATGAATCTCTTATAGTATCTAACTAGGCCTAAGAAACTCCAAATCTTTGTAATTGTGTTTGGTTGTTTCTAGTCCATGATAGCTTCCACCTTCTGAAGGTCCATTGAGATGCCTTTTGCTGATAATACGTGGCCAAGGAATTTCACCGTCTTCATCTAAAATTCACACTTGCTAAACTTGGCATAAAATTGGTGCCTTCTAAGGGTCTCCAACACTATCCGTGTAAAACCTCATAATTTTATCAAATAACTTAAAATAAATAAAGCCGACAAAAAAAAATTTAACAAAATAAGTAAGTGAAGATTTCTTGAGACTCTTGGGTGAAAATTATTTATTGAGAAAAATTCTAAAATAATTGGTAGCAAATGAAATCTTAGTATTAAGATGATCTAAAAAATGATCTAAGGTAAGTAGAATTATCAAATATTATTTGTATAAGAATTATTTTGTAATGATGCATTTAATGAAACAATTATGGAGTTAATTATGAAAGATAAAGTAAGTAGAGTGAATTATGTATATACATAAATAATTATTTTTACCTCTCTGAAAATAAAAATATGAAATGAATATATAGAAAAATATATGAAATAAAGAAATGAAAAATATAGAAAAATATGAAATATTAAAGAAATAGAAAAAATATTTAATAAATACAATATAAAAGAAATAGAAAGAGGAGAATATTAGCAAACCTATATAATACAAGAAGGAAACATAGGGAGATTCAATAAGATAGAAGGATATGTGCAATAAACCATATTTACATAGATTAGAAAGGGAAATTGGGTTTATCATTAGTAAATTCCAGATGATAGAGACTTTAGAAAGTAATTTTGGGCAATATATACAGCATCCAACGGCCAGAAACGTGTAATTTGCATGATCTTAGGATCCAACTATCGTGATCAAGCTTGCATCAACGCGCGGATGCACTGAATCACCATGATCCAACGGCCCACGATCGATCCGCTCGATCCAACGATCACGATCAAGCCTGCACCAACGCGCGGATGCACCTAATCACCATGATCCAACGGCCCATGATCGATCCACCCGATCCAACGACGCACAACACAGGCGCGATTTCGTAGATCGTGATCTAAAATTTGCGTGCAAAACTCGAGGATGATCCGAGCGTCTAGATTAAAGGCTCCTAAAAAAATCAGGAAAATAATCAAAAATTCAGAAAAATGGTTTCTAAATTCTAAAAAATTATCCAAAATTCACTTGCTATTCTCCTATACTTGGGAGGCACGAAATTTTGAAGAATTGGCAAGTTTCCTACAAAGATAACGCCACAAGCTTACCATTCTTTACCCTTTTGAACTCTATATAAACCCCCCATGCTCACAATTCCTCTCATCCCAAGAAACAAGAGTTGAGATTTCATCTTGTTCTCTAAGCCCTCTTATTGGCACCCCTTCTCACCTTTCTTTTCCCTCTTGTGTGTAAGAAGTTCTTAGTTTGGAGATTTATCTTGAGTAATTTTCTTGGTGCTTGTACGTTGGGAACTCTTACTTAAACTTTAGGGAGAAAGCATCATAAGGTGGAAGTGATTTCTAGAACACCCCTTTTTCTTATTCAAATTACTAGCATGTTCATTGTTTGTATGGCTTTAGAAATCAAAATAGTTTCAGTTCTAGTATTCTAAAATATATTTCGATTTCAGATTTGATCCTTGTTCAGATTTATGCATCCATAATATTCATGCCATGTTTAGTATCACGATTAAGCTTTATTTCAAAGTATGATGCATGATTATGGTTGTTTCATGATTTGATTTTCGGATTGTTCATATTCTGAATTTTATTTATCTTAGTTCCGTGTTCTGAAATTTATTTGATGATTCAAGGATATAAGATTTAACAAAAGAAGATGGTGAAAATAACCACGCACCATCATAGCAAACATGTGGGTTGCTATGGATGTTCTTTTCATATGATTAATTCATATGGTTCTAAGACCAAACTACTTGGTTGGTGGGTAAGGTCCCTTAAGTTCCAAAAGTCTAATGAAATTGGCTAAGAAAGGATATATTTCACTCTAAGGAGGTACTTTGTTAAGAACATCAAGGGCTTAAAAACCCTTTTGGTCTAAAGTCTCAACTTTAAACAAATGGATGCTTGAAACGCATAATGTATGTAAGTGTTTGAAATATGAATGTGTTATTGGTTTGAATTTGAAAAATGGTTGTTTGAAAAAGATCCACTGAGCTTTGTACTCACCCCTTCCTCTTTTTTTCAGGAAATTAAATTATGAAGACCATGGAATTTGGATAGTTTCTATTTTAGCAAGTTTCTATTTTTTTTATTTTAGTTTTCTTTTAATGTAAGGGCATGTTGTCCAATTTTGAATAAGTCTTCCACTGAAATTTAATTTTTATTTTAGAGGTTATGAATTTCTTTTGATCAACAATGTAATAGTTTACTTTTACATTAGAAAGTTATGTATTTTCCTTTTTATGAATAAAGGAGTTAAATTTTTTCTTTATCTTTAATTGCCTTAATTTTATTAAGTGAAAATTTGTATTCTTGTCTAAGGCATGAGGTATTAGAAAATAGAAAGTCAAGTGTGTGTCACTTGTAAAGTAACATGCACCCAACTCGCCAAATGGTTAAGTCCAATGTCAAAGAATGGTGGTTATGTCCAATACTCAAAGAATGTGGGGGTTGGAGTGTTACAATCCGCAAGTGTTCTAAGTGTTCAGCTTCTGAATTAGAGTAAATCAAGATGTCGTCTATGAATACCACCACAAACTGGTCAAGGTATTGTCTAAATGCTTGATTCATTAAATCCATGAGTGCTACTAGGGCATTGGTCAAACCAAAGGGCATCATGCTGAACTCAAGGTGTCCATATCTTGTTCTGAAGGTTGTCTTGTACATGTTGGACTCCTTGATTCTCAACTGATGATAACCCGACCCAAGATTAATCTTCGATAAATGGGTAGCTCCTCTCAATTGATCAAACAAGTCATCAATCCTTGGTACGGGATACTTATTCTTCACCATTGCTTGGTTTAGCTTCTGGTAATTGACATAGTCTCATAGAACCATCCTTCTTCTTTACAAATAATATAGTAGCTCCCTAGGGTGATTCACTTGGCCTGATGAAGCCTTTCTCTTGAAGTTCATCAAGTTGAGACTTCAACTCGATCAATTCTACTAGTATCATTCTGTAAGGAGGTATGGCTATTAGGTTGGTTCCAAGGTGAAGTTCAATCTTGAACTCTAATTCTCTAGAAGGTGGTAGTCTAGGTAAGTCATCTGGGAATACGTCTTCATACTCACTAACAACTACTAGATCTTGGATTCTCTTCTGTTCAACAAAGTCCTCCTCTAAGAGTCTTTCAAACTCATTCTTCTGCTTCAAACAACTTAACATGGCTATGGTTGGACTCATTGGTAGTCTCTGCATATCTCCATTAATTCTACAGGTTTCCTCTAAAAATAACATTATTGTTACTCACCTCTTAGGACAATCTATCTAAGCTTGATACTAGTCTAACCAATCCATCCCCAAGATCACTTCATAACCATAAAATGGTTGTACACATAGATCAGCTGAGATTAGTTTATCTCCAAATCTAAGGTCACAACTAAACATTCTTTTTGAGGTAATGGTCGTTCCTAAAGCATTGAGATGCTTATTCATTTCTAAAAACCATATGTCAGTCGCCATATGATCTGACTTTCCATCGAAAGTACTTGGACACAGCTTTTGGAACTTAATCAGTAAGTTCATATGTTCTTTTATTCTTAGCAACAATTCGATTTGGTACTACTAGACCATTCAGTAACGGGACTTGATGAGCCTAAGGCTGGAGGTGGGGTTGTACTAGAAATAGATTTTGTGCCTGAGGTAGAGCCCTCATGACTTGCTCTACCACCTATCAGGTGATCTCTGTTAACATCTTTGTAATACCTTAAATCCTCTGTACTCAATTAAATGAAATTTATCATTTATTCAGTGAAATTTGGGTGCGAAATGAAATTGAGCTCATTTCGGAGCTAAATTTGGCATGTTTTTGAAACTCTCATTTAGTGCCCCTTAAGGACCGAAAACAATTTGAAATGAAGTAAGGTGACATGAACCAGCTAAGGGGACAACATATCAAAAAATTAGAATAAATGGTCAAGGTTAAGGTTTTTATTTGTTAAATATCCTTCAGGGGGTCCAAATTAGAAAGAATTGTCATTTAGGGTACTTCAGGAGATCAAAATGACTCGAAATGAAATGAAATAACATAAACTAATAAAATGAATGATATATCCGAAAATAAGAACAATTGGCCAATATTTAAATTTTCATTTGCCTAGTGACCTTAGTGGGTCTAAAATAAGGAAACTTCTTGAGGGAAAATCACCTTGGACCAAACCATATCTTAAAATGTGCATTAGGTTCATGTGATTCCAAAACTATAGGATATAAATCATATTTTCATGTAAATAAGGAGATATTAATTTTTATTTGATTTTTGTAAGTCATGGCCACCCCTAACATGCGCAAGTCACATGGGTGGAACATCATGATCATGTGCACCCTACCCTACCCTAGCTCCATGGGATGTGTCCATTATTTGAAACCACTAAGAACGGTCCCATGTGCCATGTAAATGATCAAGTATGCCCACACCTATAGAAACCATGAAGAATGATTCCATGTGCCAAGATAAATTATAATGTATATTAAGGTTACATATAAAATGTCTCATAAGTGTGTGTGTGGGCACACATGTGACAAACCCAAGATGGAAGTTTAATGAGAGTGGCTAATTTAAAGAGGTATAGAAGAAAAAAATTAGAAAATAGAAACTTGTCTCATGCTCACATGTGGAGCCAAAAAGGGAGAAAATCCAAGGAAAATAAGAAACATTCCAAAACTTTGTTTTTGTGTACTTATATTAGAAACTTATTTAATTTTATGAATCACAGTATATTAGAATGTTTCCCTACTAATAGAGGATGTCCAAGAGAGATTATAATGTATTCTAAACCTTTAATTGTGTTCACACACATAAAAGAAACAAAAAAGGTTCAAAGATTTTGCTCACACTTGGATTGCAAACCTTAGTGGTCCCACTTGCCTACCATGAGCACACTTGCCTTTCTTACCTAAACCATCCCCTTATGAGTTTGGAAATATGCTCAAACATGGTGAGCTGCCCTAGCTTCCTTAGATGCCCCCCTTGTGCTCATCAACACCTATAAATACCCCCTCTTGCTCACATTCATCTCATCCTAAAGCAAAGAGTTGACACTTCCCTCTTTACTTATTCTTGCCCTCTTCTTGGCACCACTTCTCACCCTCTTTTCTCTCATGTGTGAGAAGTTCTTATTTTAGTATTTTAGAGAGTTGTTGAAGCATTCTTGTTGGGGGTTTGAAGTTCTGAAAGTGATTGATAAGGAGAACCTCCGTCGGATTCAACAAAACCTCGGATTAAGGCAGAGGGGATTTCTTAAACCTCTACTTTGCTATTTTAAATTTCTAGCATGTTCATGCTTGTTTAAATTCTAATTTTAAGCATGTCCTATTTTAGTTTCAGCATGTTTAATCATATTTTAATTTTAATTAGCATGTTTTTATATTTTAATCACTCACGAGAGCATGTCATGCTTAGAATCCATGTTTACGATTTAATTCAATGTTTCAAGCATGCGATGTAATATTTTCATGCTTTCTTCGTTGTTTAAAATTATGATATTTACATTTTGAATTTCTTTTATGATTATGTGATTTTAAATATAAGAAATTGAAGATAAGAACCATATACTGTCATAGAGACCCATGTGGGTGCTATGGGTGTTCTTAACACATGCTTGGAGTGTGTGGTTGCGGGGTGCAACAGAGGGATACTTGGTATGTGGTATCCAATGGAAAGTGACAAAAAAATATATTTTCATCCTAAAAAGGTGTATCTAAATTAAGAACATCAAGGGAGTAGAATCTCTTTCTGTCCTAACGTCAACTACAACCAAAAAGTTGTTTGAATCACTTAATGCATGAAAGTGTTTGAATTTGGATGTGCTATTGATTTGAAATAGTAACTTAGTTGTTTAATGAATAATCCAGTGGGCTATGTGCTCACCCTTTCCTTTTATTTTTTAGAAAATTGACTTGAATCATGAAGGCCATGGATATTAGATTATTTCTAAGTTTTGAAAGTTCTATTTTAAGGGCAAGTTGTCCAGATTTTGAATTAAAATTTTCACTGAATTTAAGTTTTGAAAGTTATGTACTCAAGTTTTAACTTAAAAATGTAACTTTCTTTATTTTATTTGAATAAATAAAGAATTTGAAGTATTCCTTTATCTAATTGTATAGTCTTAAAGAAAGGAATTGAGATGTATCAATGAACGTTTTCAATAAATTGTGATGTATCAATGAACATTTTCAATAAGTGTTTAAATAAAGGAATTAAGATGCAAGTTGTGTACTTGTAAATGTAACATAGGACCCAACCCGCCTTGTGGTTGAGCTAAACCTGTTTCTAGGGGGTTGGGGTGTTACAAAGGTGGTATCAGAGCCTAGGCATTAGTTGTTGGGCCAAAATTAGAAAGTTTCCTTTGATACCAAAGGTGGTAGCAGAGCCTAGGCTTTAGGTGCATTGGGCTAGAATAATAAAGTCAATCAGTGGCTATTTGACTAGAATTAGAAACTCAAATTAGGGTTTCACTTTGAATTGAATCGAATCTTGAATGCATTGGGCAAGAATTAGAAAGTCGATCAGTGGCTGTTTGACTAGAATTAGAAACTCAAATTAGGGTTTCATTTGGAATTGAATTGAATCTTGAATGCCCTACCTTATATCTTTGAAATTAAAAACCATTTTAGAAAGTGTTTTCAAAAAGTAAGTATATGTTTTTGAAATGTTTTGTTTGGATACAAAGACTACAAGTTGAGCTGATAGTAGGTAAGCCTTATCTCGAATAAAACTAAACATTGAAAGGGAGGTGGGTTATCCCGCCCTAGAAAGCATTGTTGCTAAGCAGACTTCGGTCTCGCCGCACTATCTGAAAGTTGTCCCACTGGCTTATATGAGTGGTGTGAGTTAAAGAATACCCTTACTTTGTATAAAAAAATTAGAAGGTGAAAAATTATGGCAAGAAATTGTTTAGATGTCGAAAATGATGCCAAAAGTGGTGTCTTGACTAGACAGGTGTTGTGAGTCAACCAGTTTGAAACCATAGGTCTTGGGGATTGACCTTAGGTAGAGACATGGATGTAGCCATGGGTGGCACAATAGATCAAAAGCATAAATCTCTAGGACATAGGCTAAAAACTGAAACTTGTTTGAAAATAGAAAATTGTTTGATCAAGACACGGGACCGAGAAGCTTCTATATCTTTTGGTTTCTATGTAGCATGGGATGCATAGGAATTCAGGGATATGGGGGAAGCCTGGATTTGGAGAATGATGGACCATGTGTGGTGAATGATCGGTAACTCTGGCAGAACAGGTTTCTCCATGCTCGCTGGTATGGGATGGTGGAGTATAATGGGCTCGGAAGCCTGAGTTATCAAGCAATTTGCGAAATTGTTTGGGTGTGGCTCTATTCTAGGTGGAAGCCTAAGTGGAAGGGGTAGAGTGGCATGGACACTTGAGCCTGAAAGCTTTGGTGAAAGCTTGGAACCTTGTTGTGCTAGCTTGATTGTATGATTGTGTGATATGCATGTTTTACTGTTTATTTGCATTAAGACCAAATCCTATACCCATGCATGAAAAGAACCTCGAAGAAAAACTTTTAGGCCACTGAATAAATCGATAACCTAGAAACTACATCTAGAGTCATGATAGTACGAATGTTTGCTGAAACAAAGATTGACGTTGAAAAGATGAGCTGGGAAGAGTTCAAGGAGGTCTTCCATGAAAAGTTCTTTCCAAAGACGACACTGTGGAAGCTAGGAGGGGACTTCATCAGGTTGAGTTTAGAAGGACTTGACTTTAGCTGAGTACGAGAGAAAGTTTACTGAATTGGATAATTTCTCTCAGGAGCTAATCTAAGAAGAATGAATGAAAACTAATTGGTTTGTTCAAGATCTCAAGATTGAGATTCAAAAGGTGATTATGACTCTAAGCTTAAAGACATATAGGGATCCTAGGGCAGGAACTCAACTTAGAATAGAGGTTGAGAGGAAAGAACAAGAAGCTTAGTAATGAAATAGAGAACCCAAAGGCCTAGAAAAAGAATAAGAGTAGTGGGAAGGCACCACAGACCTAGAAATAAGGGCAAAATAAAGATGAACTAAAAGAACAGGTGAGGAAGCAAAGACTTGCTATGTGTGCAGGTAGAAGGGTCCTGTAGCAAGAAACTACCCGACTACACCCGCCCAGGCTCCTCAACCACAAAATTCTCTGGGAAGAGGTCAGATTGATCATTCTCGGGACAGACAACAACAACAAAATGCCAACCAGGGGCAAAATCAGGGTCGTGGGTAGAACCAGGCCAGAATGTTTGCTATTGAGGCTCAAGAAGATCAAGACCTACCTTATGGACCCTAGTAAAAAAATATTAGGAGAACTTGATTAACCCTTTATTTAAAATTGTTATATGTTAGCATTTATGGGTTTTAAGCTTTGATAAGGTTTTGTACCTATTATGTTCAATAAATGAAATTTATTCCCTTAAGAATCCTTGTTGTTACATTTTGAAGGTTCAAAGTAGAAAGTCTATGAATAGAAAGTGTTAATAATAACCCAAGGCCTGCCATGTGGTTCAGTCCACTGAGATGGAGGTGGGGTATGACAAAGAAACTTTGACCTTCAAATAGATTGAGAACTTTAGGTTGAGTGTGACCATAAATGAAAAATGAGCCTATCTCTATAACATGTCTTGCCCACCGAATCAGATCAGGGGTGAACAAAGGCAAAATGAGTGACTCACAAGCATAATAGAAGAAATTGAATAAGATAAGCATATTGACCTTAGGTTAGATGTTGAGGATACCTTAAGACTAAAGGAGAAAACACTGTATGGGTAATTGCAGATCTTCTCACTAAAGTGGCTAATTTTTTCTAACCAGATCTAGATTAAGTCAGTAAGTCTGAAAGAGTTACCCATACACTAGAGGGTATGTTGAGCTCTTGTGTCTTAGACATTAAAGGAAATGGGAGAAAGTATAAAACTGACCCCTCTCGCATCATCCACTAGGAGGAAGTGAATATTCAAGGTGATGCTACTTACGAGGAAGCACCAGTTAGAATTCTCAACCATAAAGTATGTAGTCTACGAACGAAGGATATCCCATTAGTGAAGGTACTGTAGAAACATCACGGAGTGGAAAAAGCTACCTAGGAACTCAAAAGTGAGATGAAAACCAAGTATCCACATCTATTCACTAAAAATCCTTAGTTATGTACAAATTTCAAGGATAAAATTTTTCTAAGGAGGGTAGGTTGTAATACCTTAAATCCTCTATACTCAATTAAATAAAATTTATCATCTATTAAGTGAAATTTGGGTGCAAAATGAAATCGAGCTCATTTCGAGGCTAAATTTGGCAGGTTTCCGAAACTCTCATTTAGTGCCCCTCAGGGATTGAAAACAACTTGAAATAAAGTAAGGTGACATGAACCAACTAAGGGGACAACATATCAAAAAATTAGAATAATTGGGCAAGGTTAAGGTCTTCATTTGCCAAACGCACTTCAGGGGTCTAAATTAGAAAGAATTGTCATTTAGGGTACTTCGGGGGATTGAAATGACCAAAACGAAACGAAATAACATGAACTAACAAAATGAATGACATATCTAAAAATTAGAACAATTAACCAAGATTTGAATTTTCATTTGCCTAGTGACCTCAGTGGATCTTAAATAAGGAAAGTTTCTGAGGAAAAATCACTTTGGGCCAAAGCATACCTTAAAATGTGCATTGGTTTCATGTGATTCCAAAACTATAGGTTATAAATCATAATTCCATGTAAATAAGAAGATATTATTTTTATTTGATTTTTTGTGAATCCATGAAGTCATGGCCACCCCTAACATGTGCAAGTCACATGGGTGGAACACCATGATCATGTGCACCCTACCCTACCTTAAGCTCCATGGGACGAGTCCATTATTTGAAACCATGAAGAATGATCCCATGTGCCTTGTCAATGACCAAGTATGCCCACATCTATAGAAATCATGAAGAATGATTCCATGTGCCAAGATAAATGATCATGTATACTAAGGTTACATATAAAATGTCTTATAAGTGTGTGTGGGCACACATGTGACAAACCCAAGATAGAAGTTTAATGAGAGTAGCTGATTTAAAGAAATATAGAAAGACTCCTAAAGTTTTATTTAGGTTTTCCACTGTGCCACCCTTGGCTACTCGTAGTTCCCACCTAAGGTCTCTTGTCTTCACCTAGGGTTTCAATCTGGCTAAAAAGTTCCTCTATTGAGTTGTCCACCTCTGTTTAGTCAAGATACCATATTTGGCATCTTTTCCAAACTCAAGTAAGTTCATTCACCTAAATTTCCACCTTCTAATTTTCTTTTAGAGAAAGTAAGAGTGTTCTTCAACTCCGGCTACTCATATGAGCTGGTGGGACAACCTCCAGATCGGGCAGCGAGACCGAAGTCTGCTTAGTAACCACGCTTTCTTAAGCTAGATAACCCACCTCCCTTTCAATGTTTAGCTTTAGTCGAGACAAGGCGTACCCACTATCAGCTCAACTTATAGTCTTTGTATCTAAACAAAACATTTCAAAACACCTATATACTTTTTGAAAACATTTTTCAAAATAGTTTTTAATTTCATAAATAGAATGTAGGGCATTCTAATTTTAACTCAAAGCACAAGTCAAATCTAGTTGAGTTAATATTTTCTAAATTTGATACCATACTTGGTATAATATTTAACTTTCTAATTCTAGTCCAACAACCAATGTCTACGCTTGACTTTCTAATTCTAGCCCAACAACCAATGCCTAGGCTCTGATAGCACCCTTGTAACACCCCAGCCCCCGAGACTTTCAATTTGGTTTAATCATAGGGTGAGCCGAGATCCAATTACAATTACAAGTACACAACTTGTCTTTTTAATTCAATTATCTCACGCCTTATTTAATCAAAAACATTTACTGAGGCAATTACACGAGAGATAAAAGAAAACTTTCTAAATCTTTATTGATTTAATAAAAGTGGGTACATGACTTCAAATTTAAACTTCTAAAAAGAAAGAATACACAACTCAAAATAGAAACTTGCAACGAAAATTCAAAACTTAGGCAATATGCCCTTACATTAAAATAAAAATGAAAAATTCCTAAAAGTAAGCATTCTAAGCCTTTGCATGCTTCATTGTTTAATTAAATTCCCTAAAAAGATATGAACGAAAGGGTAAGCACGTAGCACAGTGGAACTTTTTAAACAACCAATTCATTATCTTAGACTGATATTACATTCAATTTCAAACACTTGTAAACAATTAAGCGATTCAAACAATTTGTCGTTAGTTTTGTAATTCAAATTGAAATAGGGTCTAATCTCCTGATGTTCTTATTTAACATACCTCCCTTTGAGTGGAAAGACAAATCTTTATGTCACATCTATTGGATTTAGGGTTTCTTGCCCATAGTCCAAATATTTTGTGCTACGCCCAATACACATAGTATGACAAACCATATATCCACAGTATATGAAAAGAACATCCATAGTATCTCTTTCGATCACTATGACAGTACGTGGTTCTTAGTCTCAACTTCTTTCATTTAGTTATAATGATCATGAAACATAAATAAAATAAATAAATTCAACATGTTCAACATATAAACATCAAGTATGATTATTTTTCATAAAATAAGCCTAATCATGCACAATCTAAGCATAGCATGACTTCATAATCACGTAAAGATGGCATGCATGCTAAACTGGAAATTAAATTATGTTGTTCAAACCCAAACATGCATACTTGTAATATCCTATAATTTTGTCAAATAACTTAAAAATAAATAAAGTCGATAAAAAAAAATTAAATGAAATAAGTATGTGAAGATTTCTTGAGACTCTTGAGTGAAAATTATGTAGGAAAATTGAGAAATAAGATTTATTGAAAAAAGATTCTAAAATAATTGGAGGCAAATAAAATCTTAGTATTTGGATGATCTAACAAATGATATAAGGTAAGTAGAATTATCAAATATTATTTTGTAATTATACATATGTTGGAACAATTATGGAGTTAATTATCAAATATAAAGTAAGTAGAGTGAATTATATATATACATATATAATTATTTTTATCTCTCTGAAAATAAAAATCTGAAATAGATATATAGAAAAATATATGAAATAAAGAAATAAAAAATATAGAGAAATATGAAATATTAATTGTTGACAATAAAAATAAATAAAGAAATAGAAAGATATCTAATAAATACAATAATAAAGAAATAGAAAGGGAAGAATATTAGCAAATCTATATAATACAAGTAGGAAGCATAGGAAGATTTAATAAAATAGAAAGATATGTGCAATGTTGGGTATAAACCATACATAAATAGATTAGAAAGTGAAATTGAGTTATAGCATTAGCAAATTCCGGATGATGGAAACTTTAGAAAGTGATTTTGGCAATATATATTTTATTCAACGGCCAAAAACGCGTAATCCACATCTAAACCCACACGATCTTATGGCCCAAGATTCACCCGCACGATCCGACAATCGCGATCGAGCTCGCACCAACACGCGGATGCACCGAATCACCACGATCCAATGGCCCACGTTCGATCCGCCCGATCCAATAATGCACAGCGCACATACTCGAGGATGATTCGAGCGACGAGAATAAAAGCGCAAGGAAAAATACAGGAAAATCGCAAAAAATAACCAAAAAATCTGAATAAAATTCTGAAAATTGGTTCTAAATTCTAAAAAATTATCCAAAATACACTTGTTATTCTCCTATACTTGGAAAGCACGAAATTTTGAAGAATTGGCAAGTTTCCTACAAAGAGAACACCACAAAGTTACTATTCTTTACCCTTTTGAACTCTATATAAACCCCCTCAAGCTCACATTTCTCTTATCCCAAGAAACAAGACTTGAGATTTCTTCTTGTTCTCTAAGCCCTCTTCTTGGCACCCCTTCTCACCTTTCTTTTCTCTCTTGTGTGTGAGAAGTTCTTGGTTTGGGGATTTATTTTGAGTGATTTTCTTGGTGCTTGTACGCTGGGAACTCTTGCTTAAACCTTGGGGAGAAAGCATCATAAGGTGGAAGTAATTACTAGAACACCCTTTATTCTTATTCACTCTAGTAGCATGATTCATTGTTTTGTGTTTTCCCTGAAATCAAACTCTTTTAATTTCAGTTTCAATATTATACAATTTATTATCAGATTTTTCAGTTTTTATCCATACATTACTCATGTTCATGTCATGTTAGTAACATGCTTAAGATTTTATTTCATAGCATTATAAAAATTTTGGATGTTCCATGTATAATTCTTGTTTTGATTATGAACTGAATTTTCATTCCTTTTTGAAATATTTTATGTTCTGAAAATTATACATGAGTATGAGCTTTAACATAAGAAGATGGCATTAATAACCACGTACCATCATAGTGAACATGAGGTTGCTATTGATGTTCTTTTCTCATGGATAGCCATGAGGTTTTAAGACCTAAGTGTTTGGTTGGTGGGTAAGCTCCCTAAAGTCCAGAAGTCTAATGAAATTGGCTATGTAATGCCATATTTCACTCCAATGAGGCATTTAGTTAAGAACATCAAGGGTTGAGAAACTCTTTTGGTCTAAATTATAACTTGAAACAATATGATGCTTAAAACGCCTAATGCATGCAAGTGATCGAATTATGAATGTGTTATTAGTTTGAATTTGAATAATGGTTGTTTGAAAAAGGATCCACTGAGTTATGTGCTCACCCCTTCTTCTCTTATTTTTCAGGAAATTAAATTATGAAGACCATGGAATTTGGATGGTTTCTATTTTAGCAAGTTTCTATTTTTTTGAAAGTTTCCTTTTAATGTAAGGGCATGTTGCCCAATTTTGAATAAGACTTCCGCTGAAAGTTAGTTTTTATTTTAGAGATTATGAATTTCTTTTTGATCAACAATGTAATAGTTTACTTTTACATTAGAAAGTTATGTATTTTCCTTTTTATGAATAAAGGACTTGAATTTTTCTTTATCTTTAATTGCCTTGATTTTATTCAGTGAAAATTTGTACTCTTGAATTTACTCTAAGGCATGAGGTATTGAAAAATAGAAAGTCAAGTGTGTGTCACGTGTAAAGTAACATGGACCCAACTCGCCTTGTCGTTAAGTCCACTATTGCAACAGTTGTTACAATAATGGGTTCAATAGTGGTTATGTCCACACTCAAGTAAAATCTTGGGGGTTGGGGTGTTACAAGCGTGGTATCAAAGCTTAGGCATTAGTTGTTGGGCAAAAAAATTAAAAAGTTTCCTTTGATACCAAGCGTGGTATCAGAGCCCAGGCTTTAGGCGCCTTGGGCATAAAATAGAAAATCAAGCCTAAACATGTGTTGATTAGGCTAGAAATAGAAAGTCAAATATTAGTTGCTTGACAAGAATTAGAAACCCAAATTAGGGCTTCACATTGAATTGAATTAAAATTTTAGCGCCCTACCTTCTATTTTTAAAAATTGAAAAATGTTTTAGAAAGTGTTTTAAAAAAGGAAAGATATATTTTGAAATGTTTTGTTTGGATACAAAGACTATAAGTTAAGCTAATAGTGGGTAAGCCTTGTCCCGAGTAAAGCTAAACATTGAAAGCGAGGTGGGTTATCCCGCCCTAGAAAGCGCGGTTGCTAAGCAGACTTCGGTCTCGCTGCCCGATCTGGAGGTTGTCCCACCAGCTTATATGAGTAGTTGGAGTCGAAAGAACACTCTTATTTTCTATAAAAGAAAATTATAAGGTAGAAAATTAGGGCAAGAAAGTGAATAAAAGTTGAAAAAGATGTCAAATGTGGTATCTTGACTAGACAGAGGTTGTGAATCAACCAGATTGAACCCTAGGTCAGGAGAAAGACCCTAGGTAGAAACGTGGTTTAGCCATGGGTGGCACAATAGATCAAAAGCATAAATCTCTAGGGCATAGGCTAGAGACGAAAACTTGTGTGAAAACAAAAAATTATTTGATCAGGACACGAGACAGGGAAGCTTCTGTATCTTTTGGTTTCTATGCAGTATGGGATGCATAAGAATTCAGGGGTATAGAGGAAGCCTAAACTCGGAGAATGATGGACCATGTGTGGTGAATGATCGGTAACTCTGGCAGAACAGGTTTCTCTATGCTCGCTGGTATGGGACGGTAGAATATAGTGGTCTCGAGAACCTTAGTTATCGAGTAATTTGCAAAATTGTTTGGGTGCGACTCTGTTCTGGGTGAAAGCCTAAGTGGAAGGGGTAGAGCAGTATTGGACACTTGAACCTGAAAGCTTAGGTGGAAGCTTGGAACCCTATTGTGCTAGCGTGATTGTATATAAGAAACATTCCAATTTATTTTAGTAATTGATTCATTTTCTCATGCACACCAAATCAACAAGATTTGGCAACCTTCTATTTTGAATTAGATACTTTTAATCTTGTTCCTTACGTGTTTAGAAACATTTTTCAGCAACTTTTATTTTTAAATTAGAAACTTCTAATCTTGTTCCTTGGGTGTTTAGAAACATTTTTTAGCAACTTCTATTTTTGAATTAAAAACTTCTAGTCTTGTTTTTTGGGTGTTTAGAAATATTTTTCAGCAACTTCTATTCTTGGAAGTCATGTGAATAAGGAAATATTTCCTTTTCTTTATGAGTGCTCCCCAAGCAGGACAAACTTGACACTTTACATAGTTTATTTTTGGTGTCATAGTGTGAGCATGAAAACTTTCTAATTTGGATTATGCCTTTTTATTTTGACTTCTTGGACATCTTTGTGTGCATGGGCTTAGGGTTCACATGATCATGGCACATTTGAACTTCTATTTTCTCTATTGAACACACATGAGCAACTTCCCAAATTAGTTTTAGAAACTTTCCTCTTTTCTTTCTTGCTTGCTTGGATGTCAAGGTGAGGGGCACATGATCATTATAGCTTTTGCACATTGGAACATCCTTTATAGTTTCTAATCTTGTATACAAGGATGTGTCATGTGAAGTGCACATGCCTATGCCTACATTCTACACTTTTGGATCCACATGAATTTAATAAAAATTCATATCTCATGTTTGGCTAGGTTTTTTTTCATTTTCTTTCCTAATTCCCATTCCACTTAACTCTATTAAGCAAATGAACCCTTAATTGGACAAATGAAATAAATTTCTGATGTGCAGGCCATGTGAGGTGTTCATTTCATTTTTTTTCTTAATTTTCACTCCCCTGAGAGGTTTTTTGAGCAGTTTAATTTGCTAATTGATCCTCGAAATGACTTTGGTTTCATTTATCATTTCATTTCATCATGTACAAATTTTTTAGGGTATTACAGCATCAGCCACTACATTGGCTTTCCTAGGATGGTAGTAATCGTAAAGTCTTAATCCTTAAGTAGTTCCATGCACCTCCTCTGCCTCATGTTCAAATTTCTTTGAGAAAATAGATACTTGAAGCTCTTATGATCAAAATAAAACATAAAATGCTCACCATACAGATAGTGTCACCAATTCTTGAGTGCAAACACCACTGCTACCAGCTCTAAATCATGGATAAGGTAATTTTTCTCTTGCACCTTCAACTTTCTTTAGGCGTAAGAAATAACTCAATCTCCCAGCATCGACACACACCTAAGGCCATCCTATATGCATTTGTATATATCACTAACTCACGATCAGGTTTACGTAGCACAAGTACTGGCACAGATGTCAAATGACGCTTCAACTCAAGATAGGTTTCCTCACACTTATTTGTCCAAATGAACGACACGTCCTTCTAGGCAAGTTTTGTTATAGGTGTAGCGATCCTCGAGAAATTCTGCATAAATATACCATAATAGCCTACCAAACCCAGAGAAGTACGAATCTCCATTACTATGTTAAGTCTCGGCCAACTAATAATTGTCTCGATCTTCATCGACAGAAATACCATCAGTTCCTACCACATGGCCTAAAAATCAAACCTTAGTCAACCAAAACTTGCACTTGCTAAACTTAGCATATATGCAGTGATCTCAAAGAGTCCTTGTGCAATCCCGAAATGTTCAATGTTTTTCTCCCTCGTCTTTGAGTAAATAAGGACGTCATCGATAAAAATAATGACAAATGAGTCAAGATAGGGATGAAACACTCTCTACATTAGGTCCATAAACATCGCAGGGGCATTTGTCACACCAAACGGCATGACTAGGGAGGCCCCATGACGAGTCTGAAAGGCCATCTTTGGTACATCCTCCTCCCTTACCCTCAAATGATGGTACCCAAATCTTATATCTATCTTTGAAAAAAGAGTGACACCTCTGAGCTTTTCAAGCAAGTCATGAACGCGCGGGAGAGGGTACTAATTCTTTATTGTCACCTTATTTAACTGTCGATGGTCAATACACAAATGGAGGCTCCCATCTTTCTTTCTTACAAACAACACTGAAGCACCCCAAGGTAACACACTAAGGATAATAAAACCCTTACTCATCAATTCCTCTAATTGGACCTTTAATTCCTGCAATTCCTTAGGCATCATTTGATAAGGAGGGATTGCAAAGGGATGCTTCCCTTGAATAACCTCAATAATGAAATCGATTTTTTGCTTAGGAGGCAAGCCGAGTAAATCCTCAGGAAACACATCAGGAAAATCTCTAACAACAACAATCTCATCAATATTCGCTCGTGAAGGTCCCTCATCTATGGTGGTTAAACCGGCTAGAGTATCAATCTCATACTAAGTCGCCATTCTGCCTCGGGTTCTCGATCTATTAGAGGAACTACCCTAAAAAATAATAATAGGTTGCCCTGGTATCTAAAATACCACTGTCACCCTCTTGGAAAAATAGTCGATATATGCATGGTAAGTAGCTAGCCAATCCATCCCGAGAATAGCGTCAAACTCTAGGAACTCTAATACCCAAAGGTCAACAATAGTCTCAAAGCCACCCTCTCAAATCAAATTAGGGTAAATGTGTTCCCCAGCTACAGTACTCAACATGAGCTAGGTGGGTGCCCTAAGGGGTCTAAGTCCTACTCTATCTACGGCATGTCTAGAGATGAATGATAAGGTAGAGTCTAAAATAAAAATGGTACCTTTTACCAAAGTAGTGGCAGCCTCTAGATCAGGCTATGTGATAGCTTGTGCTCTCCCTCGAGTGATGATAGTGGTGGGTGCACTGAAAGTTGAAACAAGCATAGGGCAATCATATCATTTGTGGCCTGGTTAACCACACTATAACATATAATCTGATGTCCTTGCTCAGCCTGATATGTCTAGCTCTGGCCATAGCCTCTGTGCCTGGAATCTTGGCCTCTACCTCAAGCCCCATACTGAGTCAATGGTTGTCCCACCAACTGGTATGTCTAAACTACAATGAACGTGATCGGGACTATGAGAAATAGTTGACTCTGCTCCCCTCTAGACTGTCCCCCCAGGTATTTCCTTTTCTTCAAGCTTCTACCTACATGGGGTCTACCACGATTGTAACACCCCAATCCCCAAGAGATAGGTTTAAGCTCAACCACAAGGCGGGTTGGGTCCTATGTTATATTTATAAGTATAGAACTTGCATCTCAATTCCTTTATTTTAACACTTATTGAAATACTCATAAGTACACTTCCATTAAGTTTAATATTCAATAAGATAATACAAGTGAATAAAGGAAAACTCCAAACTCTTTATTTATTCAAAATAAAGAAATACTTATTGAATTCATATAATCAAAGGAAAGAGTACATGACTCTAAAATTTAAAAGTAAAATTCAGCGATAGTCTTTATTTAAAAGTTGGGACATATGCCCTTACAATATGAACTTTTTAAAAGTAGACTTTCAAAATCCATAGTCTTCATATAATTCAATTTCCTTAAAAATAAAAGTAATGAGTAAGCACACAGCCCAGTGAATCATTCATTAAACAACTAAGTTACTAATTTAAATCAAAAGTACATTTAATTTCAATCACTTACAAGCATTAAGTGTTTCAAACAATATCTTTTTAGTATTGTCCCTTGATATTCTTCATTAAAATACTCTTATTCTGAGATGGAATGACAATTCATCTTGTCACATTCTATTAGAAATAAGGATCACACGTCCCCATTTCAAGTATTTCAAAACACATCCACACTTAGTGATGTTACTCATATACACTAAGTATATGTAAAAAACACCTATAGCATCATTTAGACTACTATGATAATACGTGGTTCTTATCTTCACTTTCTCACATTTAAATTCAAATAAATATGAAACAAGATCATTATAATTAATATCAGAATTTAAATCATCAAGGAACATGGAAAACACAAATAATATGCTAGAAAATCCAAAAATAAGCCTAAGCATGGTTTCTAAGCATGTTATGCTATTGTGCATGAATTAAAAATATAAAAACATGCTAGTTGAAATTAAAACATGATTAAACATGCTTCAAACTGAAATTTAAACATGCTGAAATTTATAAAATAACATGATAAAAAGAGCTAAAAACATGAATGCATTAAAGGCTTGAAGTAGTAAAATGAGAGTTCTAGAAATCCCCTCCAGCTTATGATGTTTTCTCCTAAAAATTTTAGCAAGGGTTCTCAATGTTCAAGCACTTCTAAACGCCAACAAAATCACTCAAAACTACTCACTATAAGACTGAAATTAGAACTTCTCACATAAGAAAGAAAATAGAAGTGAGAAGAGGTGCCAAGAAGAGGGCAAGAACAAACAAAAAGGGAAGTGTCAACTCTTTGCTTTGGCATGAAATAAATGTGAGCAAGAGGGGGGGTTTTTATAGAGTTTCATGAGCACTAGAGGATGATTTGGGCATGTTTACACTAGGAAACCTTTCCAGTCCTCCATGGGGACGTTTTGGAATGCTTAGATTGAGTGTGCACGCGATTTAGAATGTGGGTTGATTTGGTTTCTAATTCCTAGTGTGAACACAAGATATAAGCTTTATTTGATTTCTTAATTATGCGTAAACAAAAAAAGGATTTAGATACTTACTATTCTTTGATTAGAAGTTAATCTAGGTGTGATATTATGAGCAAGGCAACTTTCCAATATGTTTTGGTAATTGATTCCTTTTCTTATCCACACAAATCAACAAGATTTGGCAATCTTCTATTTTGAATTCAAAACTTCTAATCTTGTTCCTTAGGTGTTTAGAAACATGTTTCGGCAACTTCTATTCTTGAATTAGAAACTTCTAATTTGGATTATTTGGGATGTTTTTGGTGTGTAGAGCATGGTGTATATGATCACATCATGGTACATATAGAATCATTCATTCAAGGTTTCTTAATACTAAGGAGGACGTCTCATAAGGGTGGCATACCTGATCATTTTCATGGCACATGGGATCATTCTACATTAACTCAAATAAAGGAAACGTCCCATGGAGCTTAGGGTAGGGTGAGGGTACACATGATCACGGTGTTCCACCCATGTAACTTGCACATGCTTAGGGTGGCCATGACTTCATGGGTTCACAAAAATCAAATAAAAATTAATATCTCCTTATTTACATAGAATTATGATTTATATCCTACAGTTTTGGAATCACATGAGCCTAATGCACATTTTAAGGTATGGTTTGGCCCTAGGTGATTTTCCTTAAAAAAAAACTTTCCTTATTTAAAATCCATTGAGGTCACTAGGCAAATGAAAATCTAAATGTTGGCCAATTATTCTGATTTTTGGATATATCATTCATTTTGTTAGTTCATGTCATTTTGTTTCATTTCGGGTCATTTCAATCCCCAAAGTACTCTAAATGACACTTCTTTCTAATTTGGACCCCCTGAAGGGCGTTTAGCAAATGAAAATCCTAACCTCGATCAATTATTCTAATTTGTGGATATGTTATCTCCTTAGTTGGTTTATATCTCCTTAGTTCATTTCAAGTTGTTTTGAGTCCTTAAGAGACACTAAATGAAAGTTTTAGAACCTACTAGATTTAGCCCTGAAATGAGCTCGATTTCATTTTGCACCTAAATTACACTAAATAAATCATAAATTTCATTTAATTGACCACAAAGAATTTAGGATATTACAACCTACCCTCCTCAAAAAAATTGTCCTCGAAATTTGTGCATAACTAAGGATTTTTGGTGAATAAGTGTGGATACTTGGTCTTCATCTCGCTTTTGAGTTCCCAAGTAGCTTCTTCCACCCCGTGATGTTTTCATAGTACTTTCACTAACGGGATATCCTTCCTTTGTAGGCTATGTACTTCATAGTCGAAGATTCTGACTGTTGTTTTCTCATAAGTAGCATCATCTTGAATATTCACTTCCTTCCAATGGATGATGTGAGATGGGTCAGGTTCGTACTTTCTCAACACAGATACATCAAATACGTTATGAGATGAAGTCATTCGATTTGGTAAGTCCAACTCATAAGCACATTCGTTGAGTTTTTTAAGTATTTCAAAGGGTCCAACAAACCTCGGAGATAGCTTCCCTCTGAATCTGAACCTCTCGATGCCCTTCTAAGGACTAATTCTCAAAAATACCTTGTCCCCAACTTGAAACTATAGTGGTTTTCTCCTCTTGTAAACATAGCTCTTTCGATGACTCTGTGCTATAGTCAGCCTCCTTTGTATTAACTTGACTTGGTTATTCATTTCTTCCACCAAAACTGGTCCAGTTAATACATGGCCCTCGAGTTTAGCCCAACAAGTCAATGATCTACATGGTCTTCCATAAAGAGCCTCGAATGGAGCCATCTTAATACTCGCCTAATAACTATTGTTATAGGCAAACTCTGCCAAGTGTAAGTTATTGCTCTAATTTCCCTTGAAGTCAAAAACACAAGACCTCAACATATCCTCTAAACTTTTGATAACTCTCTTAGACTTACTAACTTGATCTATGGATCTGATTGGCAGGAACTAAGCCACTTTAGTGAGACGATCTATAATTACTGATACGGTGTTTTCTACCTAAGTCTTAGGGTATTCTTAGCATCTAACCTATGGTCAATATGTTTATCCCATTCACTTTTTTCCATCAGGCTTGTTAACCATTCGTCTTGCTTTTGTTAACCCCCAATCTGATTGCAAAAGATCTAGTGGGCAAGATATGTTGTAGGGAAAGGCTCATTTTTCATTTAGGGTCATACCCCACCTTCGTCTTAGTGGACTTGACCACACGGCAAGCCTTGGGCTATTACTAACACTTTCTATTCCCAGACTTTCTATTTTGAACCTTCAAAATGTAACAACAAGGATTCTTAAGGAAATAAATTTCATCTATTGAAAAGAATAAGTACAAAACCTTATCATAGCTTAAAATTCATAAATGCTAGCATATAAGAATTTTAAATAAAGGGCTAATCAAGTTCTCCTAATTTTTTTATACTAGGGTCTCTAGGGTAAGTATTGATCTTCTTCAGCTTCAACAGCAAACACACTGGCCTGGTTCTGCCCACCACCCTGATTTTGCCCCTGGTTGGCATTTTGTTGTGGTTGTTTGCCCTGAGAATGATCATTCTGACCTCTTCCCTAAGTGTTTTGTGGCTGAGGAGCCGGGGTGGGTGCAATCGGACAGTTTCTTGGTACATGACCCTTCTGCCTGCACCCATAGCACAGTCCCTACTTTCTCGCCTATTCTTTTAGTTGATCTTTATTTTGCTCTTGTTTCTAGGTCTGTGGTGCCTTCCCACCACTCTTATTCTTTTTTTTAGGCCTCTTGATCTCTATTTCATTACTAGGCCTCTTGTTCTTTCCTCTCAACCTCTATTTTAAGTTGACTCCATGCTCTAGGATCCCTATATGTCTTTAAGCTTAGAGTCATAACCACTTTGCGAATCTCGATCTTGAGACCCTGAGTAAACCTATTAGCCTTTTGTCCTCTC
Organism: Tinospora cordifolia; assembly: GCA_030144865.1. Lineage (NCBI taxonomy): Eukaryota > Viridiplantae > Streptophyta > Magnoliopsida > Ranunculales > Menispermaceae > Tinospora > Tinospora cordifolia. The sequence continues at coordinate 27,203 of JAJIYU010000329.1, forward strand.
CTCCTAGATCAATTCCTGAGATAACTTGGCTAGCTTAGTAAATTTTCTCTCATATTCAGTTAAGGTGAGCCCTCTTTGATTGAGTCTTACAAAGTTTTCCTATAGCTTTTTTAGGGTAGCCTCCAAGAAGAACTTGTCATAGAAAATTTTCTTGAATTCTTCCCAGTTTATCTTCTCAACATCTATGTTGGGGTCCATCTTCATTATAATGCCACCAACTTTTGGCTGGTCTCTTGAAACAATGTGTGGCCATTGCCACCCTTCTTGCCCCCATCAATATTCGTTTCATCAAATGTGCGTACTATCATAACTCTAAACTCAATTTCTAGGTTATTGATCCGTTCAATGGCCTAAAAGTTTTTCTTCTAAGTTCTTTTCATGCATAGGTACAGGATTTGGTCTCAAAGCAAATAAACAGTAAAGCATATATATCACACAATCATATAATCAAGCTAGCACAGCAAGGTTCCAAGCTTCCGCCTAAGTTTTTAGGTTAAAGTGTCTCATATCACTCTACCCCTTCCATTTAGGCTTTCACCCAGAACAAAGATGCACCCAAACAATTTCGCAAATTTCTTGATAGCTAAGGTTCCCGAGCCCACTATATTCCACCGTCCTATACCAGCGAGCATAGAGAAACACGTTCTACCAGAGTTACCGATCATTCACCACACATGGTCCATTATTTTGTGAGTCCAGGCTTCCTCCATACCCCCCCCCCAATTCCTATTCATCCCATACTACATAGAAACCAAAAGATATAGAAGCTTCTTAATCTCGTGTCCTGATCAAACAATTTTCTATTTTCACACAAGTTTCAGTCTCTAGCCTATGTCTTAAAGATTTATGCTTTTGATCCACTGTGCCACCCATGGCTACACCACGTTTCTACCTAAGGTCTTTCTTCTAGACCTAAGGTTCCGTTTGCTTGACTCACAACCTTTGTCTAGCCGAGATACCACCTTTGGCATCTTTTTTGACTTCTAATTAATTTATTGCCCTAATTTTCTACCTTCTAATTTTCTTTTATAAAAAGTAAAGGTGTTCTTCAACTCAGACTACCCATACAAGCTGGTGGGACAACCTTTAGATCGGGCGACGAAACCAAAATCTTCTTAGTAATCACACTTTCTGAGGCAAGATAGCCCACCTCCCTTTCAATCTTTAGCTTTACTTGGGATAGGGCTTATCCACTATCAACTCAACTTGTAATCTTTGCATTCAAACAAAACATCCCAAAAACATATATTGCCCTTTTGAAAACATCTTCTAAAACATTTTTTCAATTTCAAAATAGAAGGGAGGGCATTCAAGATTCAATTCAATTCAAAGTGAAACCCTAATTTGAGTTTATATTTCTAGTCAAACAATCACTGATTGACTTTTTAATTCTAGCCCAGTGCGTCTACCGACTAGGCTTTGATACCACCTTTGGTACCAGAGGAAACTTTCTTATTTTTGCCTAACAACTAATGCCTAGGCTCTGATACCACTTTTGTAATGCCCTAACCCCCAAGAGACAGGTTTAAGCTCACCCTCAAGGTGGGTTGGGTCCAATTCTACATTTACAAGTACACAACTTGCATTGCAATTCCTTTATCCTAACACTTATTGAAATACTCACAAGTATACTTCTATTGAGTTTAATATTTAACAAGATAATACAAGTGAATAAAGGAAAACTTCAAACTCTTTATTTATTCAAAATAAAGAAATACATTATTGAATTCATATAATCGTAGGAAAGAGTACATAACTCTAAAATTTAAAAGTAAAATTCAACAAAAGTTTTTATTCAAAATTTGGGATATATGCCCTTACAATATGAACTTTTTAAAAGTAGACTTTCAAAATCCATAATCTTCATGTAATTCAATTTCCTGAAAAATAGAAGGAATGTGTGAGTACATAGCCCAGTGGATTATTAATTAAAAAACTAAGTTACTAATTCAAATCAAAAGTACATCCAATTTCAATCACTTACAAGCATTAAGTGTTTCAAACAATATCTTGTTAGTATTGTATATTTGACCAAAAGGGGTTTTTAATCCCTTGATGTTTTTCATTAAAATATTGTTATTTCTGGATGGAATGACAATTCATCTTGTCACATTCCATTGGAAATAAGGATCACACGTCCTCATTCCAAGTATTTTAAAACACATCCACACTTAGTGATGTTACTCATATACACTAAGTATATGTAAAAAACACCCACAGCATTACTTAGACTACTATGATGGTACGTGGTTCTTGTCTTCACTTTCTCATATTTAAATTCAAATAAATATGAAACAAGATCATTACAATTAATATCAGAATTTAAATAATCAAGAAAACATACACGCTGAAAACTCAAAATTAAGCTTAAGCATGGTTTCTAAGCATGTTATCCTATCGTGCATGAATCAAAAATATAAAAACATGCTAGCTCAAATTAAAACATGATCAAATATGCTTCAAACTGATATTTAAACATGCTAAAATTTATAAAATAACATGATAAAAAGAACTGAAAACGTGAATGCACTAAAGGTTTGAAGTAGTAAAATAGGAGTTCTTGAAATCCCCTCCAGCTTATGATGTTTTCTCCTAAAAATTTCAGCAAGGGTTCCCAATTTTCAAGCACTTCCAAATGCCAATAAAATCACTCAAAACAACTCACTATAAGATTGAAATTACAACTTCTTACACGAGAGAGAAACGAGAAGTGAGAAGAGGTGCTAAGAAGAGGGCATGAACAAACAAAGAGGGAAGTGTCAACTCTTTGCTTTAGGATGAAATGAATGTGAGCAAGAGGGGGGTTTTTATAGAGTTTCACGAGCACTAGAGGATGATTTGGGCATGCTCACACCAGGAAACCTTTCCATTCCTCCATGGGGACATTTTGGGGTGCATAGATTGAGTGTGCACACGATTTAGAATGTGGGTTGATTTGATTTCCAATTCCTAGTGTGAACACAAGATATAAGCTTTATTTGATTTCTTAATTATGCGTAAACAGAAAAAGGATTTAGAATACTTACTATTCTTTTTCAATTAACCATTTTTCAAATTCAAACCAAATAACAAATTCATATTTCAAACACTTGCATACATTAGGCGTTTCAAGCATCTATTTGTTTAAAGTTGAGACTTTAGACCAAAAGGGTTTTTAAGCCCTTGATGTTCTTAACAAAGTACCTCCTTAGAGTGAAATATAGCTTTTCATAGACAATTTCATTGGACTTTTGGACTCAAGGGAACTTACCCACCAACCAAGTACTTGGTCTTAAAACCATATGAACTAATCATATGAAAAGAACATCCATAGCAACTCATGTGTTTGCTATGATGGTACGTGGTTATTTTCACCATCTTCTTTTGTCAAATCTTGAATCATCAAATAAACTTTAAAATATGAAACTAAGATCAATAAAATTCAGAATATGAATAATCTAAAAATCAAATCATGAAACAACCATAATCGTGCATCATACTTTGAAATAAAGCCTAAGCATACTAAACATGGCATAAATATTATAAATGCATAAATCCGAACAAGGATCAAATCTGAAACTGAAATATATTATATAATACTGGAACTGAAATTATTTTGATTTCAAAAGCCATACAACAATGAACATGCTAGTATTCGAATAAGAAAAAAGGGTGTTCAAGAAATCACTTCCACCTTATGATGCTTTCTCCCCAAAGTTTAAGCAAGAGTTTCGACCGTACAAGCACCAAGAAAATCACTCAAGATAAATCTTCAAACCAAGAACTTCTCATAGACAAGAGGGAAAAGAAAGGTGAGAAGGGGTGCTAAGAAGAGGACTTAGAGAACAAGAGGAAATTTCAACTCTTGTTTCTTGAGATGAGAGGAATTGTGAGCATAGAGGGTTTATATAGAGTTCAAAAGGGTATAGAATGGTAAGTTTGTGGTGTTCTCCTCATAGGAAACTTGTCAATTCTTCAAAATTTTGTGCCTCCCAATGTAGGAGAATAGCAAGTGTATTTGGATAATTTTTTTGGAATTTAGAAACCAACTTTCATATTTCGAAACCATTTTTTTGGATTTTTCGGTTATTTTCCTGGTTTTTTTCGGAGCTTTTGATCTGGACGCTCAGTCGTCCTCGAGTGCAGCACACGAATCTCAGTTCGCGATCAACGAAAACGCACCTGCGTTGTGCGCCGTTGGATCAAGCGGATCGATCGTGGGCCTTTCGATCACTGTGATTCGGTGCATCCGCGCATTGGTGCGGGCTTGATCGCGATCGTTGGATCGGGCAAATCGATCGTGGACCGTTGGATCATGGTGATTCGGTGCATCCGTGCATTCGGTGCAGACTTGATCGCAGTCGTTGGATCGTAGATCGTGCGGATTACATGTTTCTGGCCATTGGATGCTATATACATTGCCCAAAATTACTTTATAAAGTTTCTATCATCCGGGATTTGCTAATGATAATCCCAATTTTACTTTCTAATCTATATATATATATATATATATATATATATATGATTTATTGCATATATCCTTCTATTTTATTAAATCTCCCTAATATTCTTCCCTTTCTATTTCTTTAATATTGTATTTATTAGATATTTTTTATTTCTTTAATATTTTTATTGCCAACAATTAATAATCCATATTTCTCTATATTTTTTATTTCTTCATTTTATATATTTTTCTCTATATTTATTTCATATTTTTATTTTCAGAGAGGTAAAAATAATTATATATGTATATATATAATTCACTCTGCTTACTTTATATTTGATAATTAACTCCATAATTGTTCCATTATATGCATAATTACAAAATAATTCTTATACAAATAATGTTTGATAATTCTACTTACCTTGTATCATTTGTTAGATCATCCTAATACTAAGATTTCATTTACCTCCAATTATTTTAAAATCTTTCTCAATAAATCTTATTTCTCTTTTTTTTCCTACATAATTTTCACCCAAGAGTCTCAAGAAACCTTTACTTACTTATTTCATTTAATTTTTTTGTCAACTTTATTTATTTTTAAGTTATTTGACAAAATTATGAGGTATTACAATTTCAATCCCCCGAAGTACCCTAAATGACAATTCTTTCTAATTTAGACCCCCTGAAGGGCGTTTGGCAAATGAAAACCCTAACCTCAACCAATTGTTCTAATTTTTGGATATGTTGTTTCCTTGGTTCATGTCTCCTTATTTCATTTCAAGTTGTTATGGGTCCCTAAGAGACATTAAATGAGAGTTTTGGAACCTGCCAGATTTAGCCCTAAAATGAGCCTAGTTTCATTTTGCACCCAAATTACACTAAACAAATGATAAATTTCATTTAATTGACTACAACGAATTTAGAGTATTACAACAATGACCACGCTGAGTAAGTGACTAGGATTGTAATGGCGGCTATGTTTGTACGGTGGCACCCTATACAATCTGAACCATCAGGCGTTCATCTCTCCCATCTGTCTCAAACTGTTTGTGCCTACCTCAAGATGGTCTCAAGAGTGGCCTTGCTAGATGTCGATGTCATCTACCTAATATTGGCTCTCAGCCCTCGACGAAAGGATTTTGCTCTTTCCCTCGAGTTACCCACTAACTCAAGTGCATAGGCCTCTAGCTAAAAAATCTATGGGTATATTCCCTCACTGACAAGCCATCCTATCATAAGGTCCAAAACTCCACCTCTTAATGTTCCCTTTCTATCTTTAGAACATAAGCACTCAAAAATAATTCTTGAAAATGGGCCCATCTAGTAACCTATTCCTCTATAGTCTGGGTGGCCTTCCACCAGATCGCGGCCTCATCTTCAAGCATGGGTGCTGCAAAAAGTACCTAGTTCTCCTCAGACAACTTCAACGTTTCAACATTATTCTCAATATTGGGAAGTTGGTTCTCTGCTGCATCCAAACTCAAAACCCCATGGAACTCCTTGGGTCTTAGATCCAAAACCCTCTTCAGGAGGCGATCATGAGTAGCCTTGTCTCCTTGTCTCACTGGAGCTACCTTTGCATGGTCTACAGCTCTCTCAGGTACATCTAGTACAAGGGGTGTTATTGGCTTGACCTTTTGTCTCTCAGCCTCAATCCTATCCCGTGTCTCTCTTGATAAGGTTGTCTAATATCCTGAAAACTTCGTACCAAATGAAACAAAATTCAAAGTCTATTCAGTGAAATTCAGGTGCAAAATGAAATCGAGCTTATTTTAGGGCTAAATTTTGTATGTTATAAAACCCTCATTTAGTGACCTTAAGAATCCAAAATCACCTGAAATGAAAAATAGTGACTTGAACCGGTCAATTGAGAAAATTGGCTCAATTGGTCAAGATTAGGGTTCTCATTTTGCCAAAACACCTTCAAGGGTTTAAATTAGGAAAGAAATGGAATTTAGGTACTTCAAGGATTCAAAATGAACCGAAATTCCATGGGATGGCATAAACTAACAAGCCACATTACATATCCAAAAATTGAGACAATTGGCCAAAATTCAGGTAAAGTACCTTCAGTGGGCTCTAAATAAGGAAGGTTTCTAAGAAAAAATGCCTTCGGTAAAACTATACCTTAAAATTTGTGTCTTGATCATGTGGTTCCAAAACTAAGTTATACACCTAAATTTCTAGTGGCTAGGGAGATATTAATTTTTTTTAATTCATGTGAACATATAAAGGCATGGCCACCCAAAGCATGTGCAAGTCACATGGGTGGAACACCATGATCCTGTGCACCCCCACCTTATCCAATCACCTTGGGAACGTCTTCCCTAATTTGAACACATGTAAAATGATCTTATGCACCACATTGATGATTCAATACACCCAGAAGAGGAGTCACCTATAGAAATCCATAAAAGGATGATCTCATGTACACCATGTAGTGATCACGTGCACCTCATTGCCAATTAAGCCAAAACCAGCCCATATATGTGTAGGTGTGAGTTTGCACATGAGACAATCCTTATTAAATATTCGAGAACAAGAAAGATACTTTTGATCTCATCCTAGTCGTCACCTTTAAATGAGGAAAATTAAGATGGAAAGTGTATATGTAGTGATCTCATGTACTCATGGCCAAGATTGAAGGATTCTCTCCAAAAACACCCAAATTTGATTCTAGCTTCAAAGGGAAAGTTTTCTTGTGCAAGATTTAAAAATAAAAGTGTGATATGGTGTCTCTCATGCTTTGATATCATACAACCACTAACTGGACGTCCAAAGAAAAGAGAAGAAAAACATGCCTTTTGCCTAAGTGTGATGAACAAGCAAAGGAATAAAAGGGAAAAGATATGAGAGAATATTCACTCTCTCTATGGGACGTCCAAGACCATTTTAGAAGGGTTCTAGAAAAATTTTAGTATCTAAAATTGAATTAGAAACAAAGACTAGCAAGATCACTAGTGGGCCCACAAAAGAGATTTACACACATACCAAAATATGCACATTTACCATGTCCTACCTTTAGTGTTTGGAATGTCGCCCAAATGAGTGCCCATGGACGTCCCTTAGTGTGTTTGAAAACTATAATTAAATACCCACCTTCATTGTTCACAAATCATTCATTCCAAGAGCAAGTGAAACGCCACTAGAGTGATATCTCCTTCTTCTTTCTCTTCCTCTTCTTGACGTCTCATTTTGTGCCTAAGGAAGGGATTCTAGTTTCAGAGTTTTAGTGATCATTAGAGAGTGGTTTTGTGGAGGTTTGAAGTGACAAAAACACGGGGGACATGCTGCTAGATTTTTGGAAAACATCTAAAGCTAAGGTGGAAGTTGCCCTCTTAAACCTTTTTCATATTTAAGTTATTAGCATGTCTATTTCGATTGATTTGTTTTTCTAAAAATTTTTCATGTTTGGTTTTAGTTTTTTATTCCCATTCATGCAATTTTTACATTCATAAATGTTTAAGATCATGCCTATTTTTATGATCATTTATGGTAGTATCATGTTTAGGGATGAATTCCAAGTTTTGGTGCATGATTTTGAATGATGAATGAGTTGCTTCATGTGTTCTTAAATTCTGAAATTTCTTTTCCAGTTTATTACATGATCTGAAATATTATTATTATTTCTTGAACATGAGATCTAAGATGAGAAAAATAGCTATTCAAACCACGTACCATCATAGTTGTTTGAGTAACACTACGGGTGTTCTCTTCTTATGATTAGTTCATGATGTTTGTAACACCTAAGTGATTGGTTGGTGGGTTATAATCCCCTAAGTCTAAAGTCCAATGAAATAGACTAAGAAATGTTATATTTCACTCTAAGGAGTCACTTAGTTGAGAGCATCAAGAATTTCAAAACTCTTTTGGTCTAAATTACAACTTACGCAATCTAAATGCTTGAAACGCCCTAATTCTTGAAAGTGGTTGAAATATGCATGTGTTAATGTCTTGAATATGAGGATAGTTGTTTAAGATCTACTAAGCTTTGTGCTCACTCTTCCTTTAACATTTTACAGGAGTTTGAACTTGTGAAGAAGAATATGGGACGCCTCCCTTTTAGTGTTCATTTATGTTGAAAGTTTTTATGTAGGGCATGTTTGCCCACTTTTGTCTTTAATTTCGCCATAAACATTTTTATGTACTCTTCTTTATGATTAAATAAAGAGAATGAATTTTCTTTTATCTCTTATAATGTAGCCTTGTACGTTTTTTTTAATAAGGCATGGGATATTGGGATTAAAAGGTCAAGTGTGTGTCAGTTGTAAAGTAACACCGGCTCGGCCCGCCAACTGGTTAAGTCCATTGTCTAAACGGTAAGTCCATTGACCAAATGGTTCTAGACCTAAGTAGCCTCAATAGACACCCTGATCATAGCCTCCAGCATCTGTGTGGGATCCTGCTTAGGCTGAATCAAAGGTAGTGGTGTCACCAGCTTCGAGATCTTACGTGGTCTCCCACGTCGAGGAGGCATTGTGGTCTGCATAACACATTAAACTTCTATTATTTCCAAGATTAAGTAGACCACAACTTTAAGTATTATAACCAAAGACAACTACACTTTAAAGTGCCTATCCCATAGTCTAATCCACAATGTTCATATTCTAAGCCTTCAAACTCACTAACTCCCAATAACAGTCCAATTCCCCTCATGATATGGCCATTTCCACTCAGTTCCTCTTCCTGTCAATCAAAAGTTAAAAAGTTTCTTCCATAATTCCACTATGCTACTCTAAGTCATTCCTAGGGTTTCCCTAACTTTCGCAATTACTTTGAGGTTTCTTAGGTTAAAAACAATTGTCATTTCCTTAATTGGGAAACCATGGGCTCTGATACTAACATTGTTGGGACCCCTTCCCTAGGAAGAAAGATGAACCGACTGGCACATTGTTCTAACAAAACCTCTCCCAACCTGAACTCCACCGAACATTGTTAAGCCTCTTCACAACACTGTATACAACACTATTAGAGTAAGCATAAGAGATGCGAAAGCAACTAGAATAAACAATTATAGTAAATTTTTTTCTTTATAGGTTAAACAAAAATCAACTATATATATAGTTTCCTAAATGTAGCAATACAGAAATGTCTAAGTCAAAAAATCTAAAATGTTTTCCTCACTTCCTATACATGATACTAAGTCTCAAAACAGTAAATCACGTGGAGGAAACCTACCAAAATAAATGTGGTGCACTCTACACAATGACCACCTTCTTCCCTTTATCCGAAGAAAAAGAACCTAAAATGTTAGAATAGCGAGCCAATTTTGTCTAAGCAGGTCAAAGAATAATGCAACTTAATCTATAACTTAGAACAAAATTCTATAAAACAATGTCATGTATGCATGCACAATAATAATATGTGAATGAATGCAACAATTAATGAATGATAAATTTACAATGCAGTCATGCACCTTCCATTTTGAAAAAAAATTTAATGTTAAAATCACATGTTAAAGCTCTTAATAGCCTACAAGGTAATAATAAATTCACTCAAGCGGGTGTACCCGACGATTTGGCATATTCTTATATCATGTCATAAGTATCTGTTAGCTCATACATCATGTATGACGGCCTCGGATCTTCCATAGGGGAGCCCAATTGATAGACATGCCCAAAACGTACCCCCTGGTACGACGACCATTTGTCCTCAATGCTCTACCACATCCAATACCCTAACCTACACCTAGGACATCGAGATTTCGTGCACATTTTCCATTTAAAAAGTCATTTAAAGATTGCAAATGCATTTCAATATGTAAGAACATTTCATTTGTGAATTGAATAACAAGTTAAGTGATAAATTAGAAAACATTACTCACAAGGATGCTCAATTTTCCACCTCTAGTGACTGGTCACGTCCTGCTAATGTTTGATCCTATGTGATCAATGTAGTTTCTTAATATCTATGTAAAACTTGGCTCAAATCTAACTTCATGGTCTTTTGTCAATCAAAGGATTAACTGGATCAATTATAGTTAACTCTATCTAAACCTAACACTCCTCGACCTGTATGATCGACAAGGTCAACGCGGTCAACACAATCAATTGTTGCAATTAAGCCATTATTATTGACCTAAAATGCTAAAAATTTGTATTGTCGACAAATGTCTCACTTTTGGTACACAATAATCATCCACTTTCATAAATTTGGCGGTTCAATACAGTAAATAAGAAAATTTTAATAATTTCCTATGACAAACATTTTTCTCAATAAGTATTTCGTAATATTTTCCAACATTATATAACATTTTCCCTATCATTTAACATTATATTAGGGGTGTTCATCAACCCGATTAACTCAATTGAACTGACCGACCCGAACCTTTTGGCGTGGTTTGGGTTGGGTTTTAAAATGCCCAACCCAAACGGTTTGGGTTGGGTCATGGGTTTAATACCCACAACTCGAATTCACCCAAACCAAACCAAAACAAAACCCGAGGGCAAACCCCACTCTCAATTTTGAGTTTTTGACGTTTCGCCTTGTTCTTTTACTTTCCCTCTTTTGCAATACACATTACATAGTCACAAGTGTCAAAAATTGCATCGTAAACTTGAATCTAGAAAAGTCACATAGCAGATCGGATCGCAAATCTAAATCATGCTAGCAAAGTTGCACGGTGCACTACTGCTATTGTTGTTCTTCTAGTTGCTACTTCTTCAATTCTTCCTTGCTGCTTCTTCTTCCATACTTCTTCTAGTCGTTGCTGCTACTATTTGTTATCGTCATTCTCCATCCACTACTTCTTCCAGTCCCTAATGCTTCTGGTTCACTGGTTCTGCTACTCCTTTTGGTCCCCACTACTTTTCTTCCCTACTTCTTTTGTTCATCATTCTTTCAATCCCTACTTCTTTCGTTCGCTACTACTTTTTTTTTCATTTTGTTTTTCTTTCTGCTCAAAGAAAGAGAGAGGGAGAGAGCAAACAAGAAAGAGAGAGAGAAGAGGAGGGAGGGAGAACAGATTTGTGACTACTTCTTCTACTTCAGGCAGCCACCCTCCCTGTTTCTTCTTTCTACTTCTTCCCTACTTCTTCTTTGTCGTTCTTTGTTTCTTCTTCTGTCAATGCTTCTATTTCTTCTTCTACTGGAGCTACTTCTTTTGTTTCATTCTTTCATTAATTCAAATGATAAAATTCTTCGCGTGATGGATTTGTGCAATTTCAGACTTTTTTTTTCTCTTGTTTGAATGCATTTCTTTTATCTTGTTTATAATTAATTTATACTCAATGTATTTTTTATGAATTTTTATTTCAGCTTGTTCTCTCAAAATATATTCGGCATTATTATAACACTGAAATTGTTTATGTCATTAGTTGCAGTCGGCTTCTTTTGTTTGACATTTCTTCTTCTATCATTCTTCAGTTTATCTGTGTTACTAGTTAACTGCATTATTAACTTGTAATTTAAAATTTTCATTAATAGTATTAGTATCTTGCATTTATTAACTGTATATTTTTTATTTCTAGGATAATATGGTTTCTTCAAATGAAACTCCTGTTCAAACACCTAAGCATACATCTGAGCTAAGTTTTACTCTAGAAATTCAAAGTGTTGAGACTGAGACTGGTAGAATTAGTAGAAAATGACCTTGTAGGTTGCCTTCCTTTATTTGAAATCATTTCATTAGAATTGAAGATTCCCATCAAAAAAATCTCAGATGTATTGTGGTCAAGATTATGCTTGTGATACTAAAACATGTGGCACTAGTACCTCGTTTGTAACACCCCAACCCCCGTATCTTTAAGTAGTGTACATGATCACCATTCTCTTAACAGTGGACTTAACATAATGGCGGGTCGGGCCGGTGTTAATTTACAAGTGACACTTATTTGTTTTTTTCTTTTCAATACCTTGTGCCTTTTTATAAAATTCAAGAATAGAAAATTTTGACTTTAATAAAATCAAGGCAAATTAAAACAGATAAAGAAATTCAAACTATTTTATTCATAATAGAAAGAATAATTGAAAGCAATAAACTTCTCAAAAAGAACTAATTGTTACAGCAGAAGACTTCAAAAATACTTTTCAGTAGAAAAGCATAAAAATTTTGGGCAACATGCCCTTAAAATTCTAGAAAAATATAATACTATAAAAACTTTCTATGGACTATCTACATTCTACTGCTCCATTGGTTTCATGTTCCTGAAAAATAAGAAAGGAAGGCGTGAGCACATAGCCCAGTGGATGCTTTTCGAACAACCATCTTTCATATTCAAACTCATAACACAATCATAATTCAAACACTTGCAATCATTAGGCGTTTCAAACAACAATTTGTTCAAGTCGAGTCTCAGACCAAAAGGGCCTTTAATCCCTTGATGCTATTAACTGAGTAAACAAGGCCCACTTGGCATCAATCCATTAGTAGCACGTGTTGGCATCAACACGTTACACATGGTGACCCACAAGGTAATGTGGTACATGACCTTCAAGTATTTAGGTCTGAAAACCATATGACCTAACTCATATGAAAAGAACATTCACAATGTCTCCTTGACCACTTTGATGGTACGTGGTTATTATCACCATTGTGTTTGATTAATTCTCATATCATGATCTCATAGAATAAACTTCAAAATATGAAATCAAACTAAAATTCAGAATATACACAGTCAATTCATGAAACACTCATAAAACATGTATCATGCTTTAATTTAAAAGCTTAAGCATGATACTAGCATGGCATGGATGATATGATTTCTTAAACATGAATCAAAACTGAAATACTGAAATAAACATTTAAAATTCTAGAACTAAAACTGAAAATCTTTGAATTCAGTGAAAAACACACAAACAATGAGCATGCCATGAATTTAAATAAGAATAAAATGGTATTCTAGAATTCACTTCCACCTTGTGACGCTTTCTTCCAAAATTTCGGTAGCAATTCCCCCACATACTAGTGCCAATGAAGATCGCCCAACTTAATTTCCCAATTCGAGAGAAGAACTTCTCACCCACAATTAAGAGAAAGGAAAGATGGGAAGAGGTGCCAAGAAGAAGGCTTAGAAAATAAGAGGCAATTTCAACTCTTATTTTTGGAATGAAGAAATTAAGAGCCTAGGGGGGTTTATATAGGTTTTCAAAGGAAGAAAAATAGAAATTTTTGAGCTTTTCTTTGAATAAAACACCCTAATTCTCTTTAATTTCGTACTTTCTAATTTTGGGAATAAAATGAGTATTTTTCATATATTTTTTTTAATTTTAGAAATAATTTTTGGATTTTAGAAACCTTTTTTTCATATTTTTTCCAATTTTTCATGATTTTTTTGAAATTTTCGTTTTTAATTTCGAATCCTTTGATCTTGGTTGTCGAATTTCCTCGAGCGCATCAACGGTTTGCAATCAACCAAAAAAAACGTCTTCGATCCGGACCGTTGGATCTTCCTCGAGTGCAGCACTATTCGCAATCCCGAACGCGACTTTAATCTGGACGCTTGGATTATCCTTGAGCTTTGCACGCGCATCTCGATCGTGATTAACGAAAATGTTTCAGATCGTCTGATTGTCCTCGATCATAGTGTGTGGATCTCGTTCGCGATCAACGAAACAGATCCTGGCCGCACGATCAACCTCAATCGTATTGTTGATTTCACGATTTCATTTTTGCGCCATTGGATTTGATCATGGCTGTTTGATCTTGGTGATTCGGTGCGCTCGTGCGTGTGTGCGAATTTGATCCTGGCTGTCGGATCGTGAGATCAGATCTTGATCCACAGTTTGCAGCCGTTGGATGTGTTTTAAGTTTATTTTTTTTTATTTTTCAGCCGAATTTATTGCTTTCTTTTCAAATTTTTGTCAAATCTTGATCCCAATTGACTTTCTAATCCTTTTTTTATCAAAAATTGCACATATCCTTGTATTTTTGGCTATGATATCCCACAATATACGTTATATTCATGTATTTTCTTCAAAAAAATCATTAAATTAATTTTTATTCCTCATTTGGGTAAACTGGGACTTACCACAATTTTCATCCATCAATTTCGTATAATTTTCTAAATAAAAATTTAAATTTCATATGAATTTTTCGAGATGTTACATCATTGAATCATATAAAATAGAATTGTCCAAAATCTCCATTTCATGAACAAGATAAGAAGCAAAAGGTCTTGAGTTTTAAAAAAACTCTAGTGATAGTATGAGTGGAAGTAGTTTGACTATTGTGGAGTTTAATAAAGAAGCTTGTAGAAAAGCTTGTGCCATCATGGTTATAATTGATGAGCTCTTATTTAGAATTGTAGAGGGAGAAGGCTTTAGACACTTTGTTAATGTTGCCCAGCCAAAATTTGACCCTCCTAGAATTACAGTGGCTAGGGATATTTTTCAATTGTTCTTGGATAAAAAGAAGAGTTTGAGGAGTTCCCTCAAGAAAATGCCCAAATAGTATGCCTTACTACTGATTTTTGGACATCATTACAAAACATAAATTACATGTGTTTGACTTGCCTCTATGTTCATTGTGATTGGACATTGCAAAAGAGAATTCTAAATTTTTGTCAAGTTCCAACTCATAAAGGAGAAACAATTGGTAAGGTAATCAAAAGTTGCCTAATTGATTGGAGAATTAATAAGATTTTAACCATAACAGTTGATAATGCTAGCTTAAATGATACAACAATTGGTTGCCTTTGAAGAAAGATTAATGGATGGAAAGGCTCTATTTTGGAAGGTGAACTTTTACATATGAGGTGTTGTGCCCATATAATAAATCTCATTGTAAAAGAAGTCTTGAAGGACTTGCATGATTCAATAATGTTGTAAGGTTTGTGAGAACATCCCATCTAGATTGCTCAAATTTAAAGCATGTGTAGAACATGAAAAAATTAAGTACAAAAGCATCTTGATTTTAGATGTTTGTACACGATTGAATTCAACTTATTTAATGTTAGAATCTGCTTTATAATTTCAAAAGGCATTTTATACATTGGATGAAGAGTACAAGCAATATGGAGACTATTTTTTTGAAGTTGAAGGTGGAAAGAAAAGAGTTGGACCACCTAAGTATGAAGATTGGGAGAATGCACTAAGAAAATGCTCTAAATTTTATGAGGTTTTTAAGAACTTTTACAATGTCACATTGAAGTTCAGTACATCTGAGTATGTCACTTCAAACTCCAATTATCATGAACTTTGTGAACTCCAAAGTTCATTAATAGAATTAAGTGGTGGAGATCCATTATTTGGCTAGATGACTGCGAGTATGAAAGATAAGTATGACAAATATTGGGGAAATGTGCAAAATATCAATTTCTTGTTATTCATTGCTACTATTTTGGATCCTAGGTACAAATTAGAATATGTAAAGTATTGTTTATGTCAAGTTTATGATCAAACCATTGCTGATTTATTGATTGCCAAGATTGAGATTACATTGCAACATTTGTTTCAGTAGTACAGTGCAGTTGATTCTATGTCTGGTGGAACTCTAACTTGTGATAAATTTGAGTCAAGTGGATTTTATGTTGATGGCACACCAAAGAAGTTAATGGTTGATTCTTGTCAACGTATACTTTGTTATCTAAATTTTTGAAGTATCGAAAAGCACGAGACTACATAGCCATCAAAACTGACATAGAAAAATACTTGGAAGAAACTAGTGAAGATCCATTTATTGAAGGATTTGATATTTTGTGTTGGTGAAAAATAAATTTAAGTAAGTATAAAATTCTTTCTCAAATTGCAAGGGATGTTTCAGCAGTCCCAGTATCTACAATTACGTCTGAATTAGCATTTAGCACTGGAGGTCAAATTCTTGATGCATTTAGGAGTTCATTAAGTCCTAGAATGGTGGGAGCTTTGATTTGCACACAAAATTGGTTACGCTCAAATCATGAATCAATACAAATTCGAGACTATATAGATGAGGTGCGAGCTTGTGGGCAAGTTGAATCAGGTAGTTCTTTACAACACTTTCAAGCTTACTTTTCCTTTTTTTATTTATTTTTTACAATTGCAACATAACTAACATTATATTTGTATTTTTTGGTCCTTAGAGATGCTATTAGGAGGATCGTGTATAACAACAGATTATATAGCAAGTGATTGATTAGCATGTTAGTGGCGTATGTATAAATTTTCTACTACTTCAATTTGTAATTTGTTTGTGTTTGTTTTTTATTTATTAACTATCAATTTTTATTTTCAACTAAATGAAAGGAATTCAATGCTTGTGAGGAATTTTAGGGCCTTGGAAGATACTTCATTATATTAAGCTTTGGGTTTTTAATTAGACTCAACTTTGTTGATATTTTGGTATTTGAAACTCGTAATAAATTTATTTTTAATGTTATGGTGTGTAACTTAATTATAAATTGTATGTGGATTGTAATAATTTTATTTATTTTGTCTTTTAATTACTAAGAATATTGAAAGGCAACCCAATAAGCCAACACAACCCAATAAGCCAATCCAAACCAAACTAAACTGAATTGTTTGGGTTGGATTGGCTTTTGATATAGATTGGTTTGGGTTGGGTTTCATATTTGCCAACCTGAACTATTTGGGTTGGTTTGCGAGTTTGCCCCTAACCCAAGCCGACCCAACCCACGAACACCCCTACATTATATTACCCTATATATATTTTTTATATTTATTAATTAATCCTCAAATCGCATAAATGCGAATTTAATATATCAATTAACCTCTAAAAATCTTAATTTCAGTGTCATTGAGTTCAAAATTTTATTTTGGACATTTCAGTACCTGCCAACTAAAATTCAAGTGTTAATAAGTATACTCTTTACATGTCGACTTTCAATTACCATATAAATTCCTAAAGTCCACATGGCTACAAATAATTTACATATCTATATTTTACTCGTTAATTTGAACATAATGACATATATATTGTATACTTTTACTCCTAGTGAAAATACCTCCTAATTTTGGATCCCACAATTGGCTAACACTGTTATTAAAAATTAAACAATAAAAATTATAATATATAACTTGTATAGCTATTTTAAATTAAAAGAGTCGAAAATAACTCACCCAAAGTGATAGATCTCTAAAAAAAAATTAACTTTTTTTCTTTTTTTTTCTTTTTCTTCCTCCTTTTCTCCTTTCATTTCATTCTCTAATGTCTCCCTGCTGGATTTCTCTTGCCCGTTTTTGAACATGGGAATGGGGAGAGTGAATTGTGAGAGAAGCACATGCCCCTTTTTATAGCCTTGGTTGGTGGAGGGTCCTACCACAAGGGATAAACTTTTGCTCCTCCTCCCTTATCTCCAAATGTAGCTTTATCTCTTATTTTCTTTTATTTCTTTTGCTCCCCCAAATGTGGCTTTATCCTCAAAGTGGCCAATAAAACTCCAATAGAAAATTATATGAACAATCTAATAGCTACCAATAACCATTACTTTTTTCTCATCTTACCCATGTAGATATATTTTTTCCATTATATATATATATATATATATACAAGACTTAATTAATTCATTTTAGTAATTAAAGTATTAAATATTTCATTCATCAATTAATATTTTTTTTAACCCAATCGTATCATAAATATTCTTTACCATCATATCTATATTTATTATTATTTTTCAACTAATACACTCATTAATTAATACAATTATCGTAAAATCATATATTTTTCTTTATAATTCATTAACTGATACATGAAAACACATGTCAAATCTGTCAACTCAATGTCCACAATATGCTTTGTTACAAAGGGGGAGATGGTTTCTGAATTTTACTTCATTATCTTGATTTAAATAAAGCAGGCATGTATGCATTTTAGTCTATTAATATGCTTTGAATGTACATGTCATGTCTTGAATAGAATATGCATGCTTAGAATTGTACGATTAAGAAACGTTGCGTATAAGTTCATTGAGTAGTGTGAGCTATGCTATATGAATGATCAAGCAACATGCCTATCATAGAGATGGAATCTTATTCCCATGCTTACATGAAATTTACTTCAATTATATT
Source organism: Tinospora cordifolia (assembly GCA_030144865.1). NCBI lineage: Eukaryota > Viridiplantae > Streptophyta > Magnoliopsida > Ranunculales > Menispermaceae > Tinospora > Tinospora cordifolia. Next base: position 45,570 of record JAJIYU010000329.1, read on the forward strand.
CCTGATTCAGCATGCTATTGTTTGGTTTAACATCTAAGAAAGATTAATAAAGATCATAACCACATACCGGTGCAATAATAGATTTCATCATGAATGTTACAACCCGAACCTGGCTTACCTGTTATTGAGTTTCTTGATTTGGAACTAGGCATTTTGATTGACTCCACTTCCCCAATTGGTGAATTGGGAAGGATTTGAGCATTTGGATTGATGTTACTCCCCATATTCGAAACACTAAGACGGATTCCTTTCAATTTAATGTCAACTGCTAGATGACCAATTATTTGAATCACCTAATCTATGAAAATGTTTTACATGTATGTTTAATTTGATTAAAATAATGATTTAATCATTTGGGATGATCCACTAGGCTCTTTGAGCTCACCCCTTCTTTTCTAATCATTTCAAGAAACCAATGATCAGAAGCTAAGTGGATAATTGAGATTATTTTTATTTAGAGTTTTCTTTTCTGGTTTCATAATTTTGTTTCAATCAGACATGTTGGTGGTAGTTTCTTTTTCAGTTTTAAAGTTGTTTTATTTAATTAACTCAAAGGTCCATGTACCTCTTGAAGATTGAAATTGATTTTTTAAACAATGGTATCGATTTACGTTATTTAAAGATTTCAAAGTGTTTTTATGTGAAATCTATGTGAGTTAACGTGAGAGAAGAAGTCTCATGGAATTCGAACACAAAAAAAGAAAGAAGGGGATAAAGTAATGTCCCATCTCTCAGGTGGCCTCAATGATGTTGAATTATGATTCACACATGACATTAATGTGCCTGTTACTATTAGTGTTTGAGGGCATTATGGTAATTACCCCTTCAAAATCGGACGAAGACCACAGGGGGAGGCAGGGTGTTACACCTCATGCCTCCAAAGCGTTTAATAATCCACTCGAGCAAGCTCTTTAGGAGGTTAGACCTATTTTCTATCATTTGCCTCATGGGTTGGCTTTGACCTTTGATGCCTCAATCGCATCCAGTACCTTAACTCGTGCTTGAACCTTAAGAACTCGGTAAACTTTCCATTTTGAAACCCAGTTTGTTTAAAAGTCATAATGCATTTGAATGTGTAATAGCATTTCATTCACATACAAAATATCAAGTTTAAACTATAAATCAGAAAACACTACTCACCCGAATGCTTAGCTCCTAGTGCTCCTCTAGTGACCAATCATGTCTCACTAATGCTCGGCCCTGCGTAACCCACATGGTTTCCTAGTTTCCACATCAAACTTAGGTCAAACCTAGCTTTATGGTCCTTGGTTCACCAAAAGATTAACTCAGTCAATTTTGATGCACAGTCGATTTGGTCAACGCAAGCCTATTAGCTTAACCCGATCAAAACCTAGTCAACTTGGTCAATTCTAGTCAACCCTAGAACAAACTTAATCACTTGTTGACTTGGAGTGTTAACATGGTCAAACATGAGTCAAATTGGTCAAAAGGCAATTCTAGTCCCTATGGTCCAATTCACTCCTTATGTTCAACACTTAGCAACTTTCATAGTTTATAACACATTTGCACAATAATGTTTTCAATCTCTTTGTGATGAATCTGCACATTAAATTCTTGCCAAATTTTGGTAAGTCATCCTAGACCCAGTAAAGTTTCTTCACAATTTTAAATGACATTTTTCTAAGGTCGTTTGGTATGATTTTGACTTGATATTCACCAATTAGTTTCTTGGCGTGGTATTTGTGACAAGCAATCACAAATACATTCATTTGACCTCCATTAGACTTATCGATTTGAGAAAAAAATTTCTCCCAATATTACTAATTGTACCAAAAACATATCCACCAAATTTTAAGTCCATTAGACACGGTCAAGTATTTTTAGAAATTCACAAAAATATGATGTCATAACAAATTTTCTAGAAAATTTTGGTTTTCATATTTTTGGGCAAGAAATTTCACACTATTCAACCCAAATGCATGCTTATTCTTAATAACACTATGTGAGACACATCTCATACAAATCTTGTCCTATAATTTATTTCAATTAATTCATTTTATCACAAATCTAACGTGGTACACACTAGGCAGACATTAATTAACCCAACCTAAACATTAAGCATTTTACACATTAAAGCATTCAAATACGCACTCTTAGCATAGAAATATGTTGTTGTACCAAAATTCTAGCAATTTTTCACCCAATTTACTCCTACAACATGCAATTTGACCAATGAAGCCACTAAACTATTTTTGTCCTTTCAAAACACATTCAAAATACTAACTTAATTAGAATTTTCAGCCATGACCATTTGTTTTCCAGCCATGTAACAAATCTTTTTCATGAAATTTCATGAGCATGCAATTCATACAACACCTACACATGATTTCCTATATTTTAGCATTCTCAACCAACTCAAAAGGCACTTTAAAATCATGATAAATAAAAATCTAAATTTGGAGAAATCCTAAAATGTCATGGAGATCAATATATTATAATGGCATACAACGCATCCAATCATGGAAAATCTCATAGCACCTTACAATCCAAGAGCAACATTGAAATGAGAAATGTTATACGTTGCTAATACCTCACATCCACACTTAAAAAAGGTTTGTTTCCTCAACCTTCTAACACCAATATCAAGCTCAAAACTCCTAGCCTACAAGAGTATTTCAACCACCTCCAAATCACTTAAAATTGGATTATATTGTGTAAATCTCTTTTCTCTTCAACTTCTTCTTCTTGCTCCAATAAAAAATCACTCTCAAGAGTTAAGATTAAATGAGGAAATGGTGGGGCCTTTTTTCTCTTAGTGTAGCTTGGATTATGGGAATGAGAGAGCAAGAATGATTTGTTGATTTGATTTTTTTCTTCTCTTGAATTTGTTTTTTTTCTTATTTTCTCAGTTTAGATATTTGTGAATTTGTCTTTTCATTGTTATATAAGCAATTTTGTCTCTACTGAAGCTTCTAGAAGTGGTTTTGTTTTAAAAGACAACAGTGGGAGATTTGTGTTCGTGTGACATGGCACACTCTTGCCATTTATCACCCATCCACTTTGTCATGGCGGCAATCCATGTGAAGCAAATCTATCCAAGATTTTAGAAGTGGTTTTGTTTCAAGAGAAAAAATGGGAGAGTTGTGTTTGTGTGACTTGACACACTTTTGTCATTTGTCACCCATCCACTTTGCCATGATGACAATTCATGTGAAGCAAATTTACCCAAGATTCGTACTTCATTCCTACTATCTCTTGTTTAACTTTCATTTAATTAATTAAGTTGATAGTCATGTCAAACAATTCATTTACCAATAATTCAACAATGGGGTATACACATTTATTTATTTATTTTTGTATACACATACAATTTTTTTGCCTATATAATTTATTTATATTTAACTTATTAAATTTTTTTGAATATTCTATTTTAGTTTTCAATTCCTTCAATTAAATGGGTAAAATAAGAAAAAAGTGAAAAAAAAATTATGCATTTCCATTAAAATATGAGAAAATTTATAGAAATGTACACATTGGATCCATTGACTTAATGCCCAAAAATACGGTTCATTACAATTATTCGAATCACAAGAGCCTCATGTATTTATTTTCTCATAAAGATCTTAACATGAGGCAGAGGAAGTGGATGGAATTGCTGAAAGATTATGATTTTAGTATTGAATACCACCCTAGAAAAACTAATGTTGTGGCTAATGCACTTAGTAAGAAATGGGTCGAGACTACGTGTATGGCTGGACATATGTCTCAAGAGTGGAGATTAATGGAGTATGTGACTATGATGAGTATCCATGAAGCTTCCACCGAGAACAAGGTCAGTGCATAAACTCGAGCCTAGCTGGTACAATTATGTGAAACCACGGAGGGACAACCTCTGATGTTGATTATATGATGTTTAGGGCATGGGCAAATAACACTTCCACAGAGGAGTGGTCAGTGAATTCTGAGGTTGCATTAAGGTTTAGGGGTCCATTATGGGTACCAAATAATACATAACTGAGGCAGAGTGTACTCTAGGAGTTACATAGGTCTAGATATACCATTTATCCAGGCACCAATAAGATGTGTCAGGATGTTAAACATACATATTGGTGGCCTAAGATGAAGAGAGATATTGCGACTTTTGTTCAAAGATGTGACGTATGTCAACAAGTTAAGGTTGAGCATCAGCGACCCAGTGGTTTGTTGCAACCATTAACTGTACCAAAATGAAAATGGAAACACGTTACAATAGACTTTGTGGTAGGATTACCCCATACCCAACAGAGGCATGATGCTATATGAGTTGTGGTTGATCGATTAACGAAATCTGCACATTTTCTCCCAACGCACAGTAACGATTCGATTGATGGGTTAGGTCGACTCTATATCTAAGAGATTGATAGATTACAAAGGGTACCTGTGTCCATTGTGTCAAACAGAAATGCTAGGTTCACATTTCGCTTGTACTAGAGCTTGCAGACACGATTAGGAATGAGGATAAAGTTGAGCACAGTTTTCCATCCACAGACAGACAGGTAGTCTGAGAGAGTGATCCAGGTTTTGGAGGATATGCTCTGTGCATGTGTTCTTAATTTTGGGGGTAGCTAGGAGGATCATTTGGTATTATGTGAATTTGTTTATAATAATAGCTACTACCAGTCGAGTATTGTTATGGTGCCATTTGAGGCATTGTATGGTCGACCATGCAGGTCTTCTACTTGTTGGGTCGGGATTGGGAACAGAGCTATTTTGGGCCCTACTTTTGTACATGAGCAAAATGAGAAAATTCAACAGATCTGTCAAAACGTGAAGGCAGTTAGGGATCGACAAAAGAGTTATGTAGATAACCAAAGGAAGGTCCTTGAGTTCGATGTTGATGATCATGTACTCCTTCGGATTTTTCCTCGTAAAGGGCAGACTCAGTTTGGAATTTTAGGAAAACTCACTTCGAGATATATTAGACTTTTTTAGATTCTCAAGAAAATAGATCCTATAGCATACCGATTGGCATTGTCGCCTCAGTTAGCGAGAGTACACAACGTGTTTCATATGTCAATGTTGAGGAAGTACTACCTCGATCCCTTACATGTGATTAGCTAGAAACATGTAGAGTTGCAAGAGGATTGTACATACAATGAGGCTATGGTAGTTATCCTTGATCGAGCCATCAAGAAACTGCACAAAAAGAATATACCAATGATACGTGTACGTTGACAATTTCATGGTGCTGAGCAGGACACTTGGGAGCAAAAGGATTACATAGCGAGTCACTTCCTTGAGATTATGAGAGGTTCTCCTTGATCTCTTATTGTCTTGGAAAATTTTAAGGAGAAATTTGTTCTAAGGTGGGAAAACAGTAGCGATAGATATTTTTTTAGTTTACATTGAGTCGACAGGTTCGACACGTAATTTCATGTATGAATTAATGAATTATAAATAAAAATACATGATTTCACGATAATTGTATAAATTAATGAGTTATATTTAATAGGAAAAATATAATACAATAAATACTAATTGATGTAAAAAAATATTTAATGCATTAATTAATAAAATAAAAGTAAATAATAATAATAAATAAATAAATAAATAAATAAATACATTAGTTAATGGAATAATATATAGTTGGATGGATAAATGAATAAAAATAAATAAATATATAGACACAGATGAGCAAATATAAACAGAAGAATTATGATTTAAAAGAAAAAAAGATAGAAAAGAAAAGAAGAAGAAAATAAAATAAAATTGGTTGTGTTTCTCTTAGGGCCAATGAATTGGTTGTGAAGGGATCACCAACATGACATCTATGTGGACTCTTTGAGCTAATGTAAATGATGAGTAGGACCATTAATTGTTTGTCAAGTGGTGAGAATGTTGTGTCAACTAGCAAGCATGCATGTTTATTTAAGGAGCAACTTAATGGATGAGCATTGCACTTCATCATCTTCTTCCTCATATTTGTTTTTACTTTTCCAACAACTTTCTTTTTCAGCAACGTAAACTCTATTAGAAAACTATTTTGAGCTTGAAAACAAGCTACATAAGTGAGAATTGGCAACCAAGCTAAGAGGAAAAAATAATCTACACTTCAAGGAGAATCATACTTCTCAAGCATGATGTTTTGAAGTGATGACTAGTTCATGGTGGTTGGGTGCATATTAGAGCTTGGAATTCATATGTGTAAGGTAAATAATTATCCTTGAGAGCTTTATGGAGTTGAATTCATGAAATTTTAAGTGGATGATGAGAAATATGATGATTTTCTTCTCTTTGTTTATGGGTTAAAAGTGTGTTTGTAAAGCCTACTTTCCATGAAATTTCTTAGGGTTTTATGATGATTTGAGCATGCTTACATATCCTAAGTATGAATTCATTATTTAAGCATGTTGGGTTATAAGTTTATATTGCTAGAAAATTTGGTTAACTTGTATAGTGTTCACGTGGTTTGCTAATATAGTTGTCCATGATTAAGCTAGTAAATTAGTCATGTTAACATACTTCTAGGAAGATTTTCCTTACTATTTTTTATGTTTTAGAATGGTGGTTAACTGAGTCACATGTTCCAATTGTTAGATAATGTTTCAGTGAGCAATTTGGATGTGTCATAGTTAGTAGATTGCTTGAAGAAATATGACTATTTTTATTCATGTTTTCATTATACTATCTATGAATTTAAAAATTAGCTATGGATATAGAAATGCTTTGAAATTTAGTATGTAGTTTGCTAGGATAGTCTAGAATGCCCAAAAAAATCGGTGTCCTAAAAATCAAAGGTCTGGAAGGGAAAATGTGTGAAATTATCACGAACTATTTTGTTTTTGCCAGATTTAGATAAGGCATGTTCATGCAAGTCAAAACTTTGTCAAACGAACTCAAAATTGGACAAAACAAAATTTCGTGGATTCTCTTATAATACTAGTTTACATTTGAAAATCTTGGTGAGAAATGGATAGAGAGAAAAATTACACGAAAATCAGGAAATATATGGTAAATAGGTGTGCAACTTAAAAAAAATTGGTTAAGTGTTTATAATAGAGGCTTAAGTAATCTAAAGGTTGATTTGCACTCTTTGACCAATTTGACTTGGTTGACCATCACCGTCAACAGGTGTTTAGAGTTGACCATGTTTTACTAAAGTTGACCAATTTTGACCAAGGTAGACTAAATTAGTTCAAGTTAACAGCATGGCTTATAATCGATTGAATGGATAAAGTTATGAAGGGTTGGCTATGTAAACCCAAATGGTACAAGTTTGATCAAGTCAACCCCATTCGTTGACCTATTGATTGTAGAAAAAAATTGAGCTGAATCTTTGTATGAAAACTAAGTGAACACGTAATTTGCATAGGAATCGATATTGAGGTAACCCGAATGTCAAAGACCAAATTAGTCTATGAGTAGTAATTTGATTTATGTACTTAACCTTTTATTTTACTTATGGATATTGCATAATTGACTGCTACATGCATTGCATATTGCATTAAGATAAGAGTATGGATCTTCAAATGTGCCTACCTGGACTAAGATGAGAGGTTTCGAAGTGCGTACATTGGATTGTGAGAGTCCTGAGATAAGATTGATACGTTGGCGCACTCTATGGACATAATTAAAGGGGTACACAACACACTCTACTGGTTCGTGGTGGCGACTATAACACCTGGTTGGTGGGCCACGATTGTCAATGATATTGTAGTATGGCCTGAACAATGGTCATATCTATCCGAAAATGAAAGCATGACCAAAGGATCCTTAAACCGAAAGAAGGTTGTCGAGTTTAGATACTAGACCCTTGGAACATCGCATACTAGGTCACTACATTTTTATTTGTTAATAATTGTGTGTGTTATTCATTGTTGCAATTTTAAATGAATGATTATGATTTTTGTCTTTTATATTGCATATAGAATGTTAGGCTTAAGTATATATATCTTTTTGCTACTCACTGGGCTCACATGGATATAAAGCTTACTACTCCTAACATTTTAGGTTTGCCAGGTGTGAACAAGGGAAAAGGCGTAGTGATCGTGTGATCTTTCTTATAGTCAGCAATTGGTTGTTTTGTTTTTTTTTTTTTGGTTACTTTGGTATTTTAAATCAATATGTACAAGTTTTAAAAAATGTAAACTTGAGTTGGACTCTATTAATGTAAATAATGGTAAAGAATTTCGCTATTGTTATATCATTCCGCTTATCTTTTTATTGTTACACTTTCAATACTATAAATAATTTGATAGTGAGGCTTAACAGTAGTCAGCGAGTCTAACTAAAGAGTAAACTTGACTGATTATTGTGCCGGTCAGACCGCCAATAAGTGGTTTCAAAAGTAGTCCCAACAATGCGTAATTAAACTTGACAAAAAAAAACAAATGGTGGCCACCAACCGACCCAACGGGTGGTTGACATATAATGTTGCCCATTAGGTGGGATTAAGTAGGTTGTTTTAATTATTTATTTATTTATTTTGAAGTTTACAAAATTTATTTATATAGAAATTTTTAATAAAAATATACTTGTTTCTTTGAAAATAAAACAAATGTAAAATTTTTTAATAGTTAATAACAATATATTTAGTTATTTTTATATAAACAAGTAACATTACTAAAAGCACCACCAAGCCACCTAGCCAAACTAGGTGGGTGATATACAATGTCGCCCATTTGATGAGCAATGTTAGGTTATTTTTTTAATTACTGTAACACAGTTAATTTTATGTTAACATTTTTAATAGAAATACACTTTTTTTTTCCTTGAGGAGCTATTTGGCTTCAAAGGGATGATATTTATATTAATCTTAACCTACCAACTTATCCTACTATTGTGAGATAAAACAATCTCGTCTAAACTTGTAGGATTGTTTTATCCTATTTTGTACAATCTTATTTTCATTCTATTATATCATCTATGTATCTAATCTAATATCATAATATCATGTCTTACAAGAATAATATTATTATATGTCACACACTAAATGTGCCTTAAAGGTAAAACAAATGTAATTTTTGTTGGTAATTAAAAATAAAAGCTCATGAAAAATATATTCATTCAATTTTTTCTAAAAAAAACTTAGTATGACTTAGGGATGGCAATTCGTATCATAATGTCAAAAATGAGTCATGTCACAACCATATATTATCCATATATTACAAATCTAAAGTCGACACATTTATTAATATTGTCAAATATTCAAACCTAACCTTGATTCATTTGTTAATTGTGTCATATTTGTATATTTATATATAACCTATTTAATTTTTGTAACCAATTTTTAACTTTATTTTTTATAAAAAAATATTAATAAACATATAAATCATAAATAATTTATTAAAAATAAAAGAAATTAATTTTAAATAAATAAAAATTATGTCATCAATATATTAATAAATTTATTATTTTTAAACTAATCTATTTATAATTTGTATCTTAACTTGTCTATAATAATGTTAAATAAATTATTTTCGGGTTTAACAAGTTAACCTATTTATAACATGAAACTTAATTTTGTTTTATTGCTTTTAACTTGTTTTAACTCAAACTCATTTATATTAAACTCAAACTTATTAAATGTATGTTGTGATTAAGCCAAGTTATTGTATCGTATTACAAATTGTCTCCCTAATATTGCCTATACAATTTATTTCACTTCATTTTTTTAAATATAAATACAAAAAACTTTTGACTACATTAGACAACACCCTTGCAATACAAATTTTTAGTTACATTCTACTATGTTTTTATTTTTATTTTTAAGTTTTATGTAACACCCCTCAAAGTCAATTTTTAAATGTTGGTGCATTTTTGGAAAAACTATATAATAAGGAAATAAATATAGTTGTAAAAAATAAATAAATGAATAAAAATTAATAATAAAGCCATTTTTGGTGATGAAGAAGGATTTAGGTATTTATGTTGTTGTAAGAAAAATGACCAAATAAGATTACATATATATATATATATATATATTGGAAGGCAAAAAAAATGGAAAATGCGGTGGAAACCAAATGTTGTGTGGCTATCTTATATTGAGTATGAAGATGGAAGGGTACACGTAAGGGGGGATTAGGTGGTTACCACTTCTTGTCTACAAAATAAGTTGCTGCCAGCACATTCCAACATCCCCTTCCTCATGCTACAGTATAGAAAAAAAAATTTTGTAACTTGTATTCTATCCTCTTCTTCTTTAGAGATCCATAACTCTCTCAATCCTTATCCAAATAGCACAAAATTAGGCTTGTTGGAAAGAGGAGACTAAGAAGAACAACATACCTCAAGATCAGCTCCAAAGGAAGAGCATTGGCTGTCGAAAACAATGAATAAATATGTAACACCCCGACCCCCACATTCTTTGAGTTTTGGACAACCACCATTATTTTGACGGTAGACTTAACCAATTGGCGGGTCGGGCCGGCGTTACTGTTAGCGGACTCGCAAGTATACGAGATCGCTTGTAGTAATATCCGGAAAGTCCGGGTATCGTCCTCAGGGAATACTAATGGTGATTGAATTTTCTTTAACACTAACGTTGGTAAAGATCTCA
>JAJIYU010000330.1:0-55521 GCA_030144865.1 Tinospora cordifolia
GGAAATATGAAGTTCTTATTGGTGTACGTATGTTAAATTGCTTCTGCTTCCTTATGATTACTCTGATAGTGTGTGATGTAGTGTAGTATGTCGAGGCTTAACAGTGTCTTGGCAAGCTCGGCTTGCGAGCGGGTTTGTTGGGGCACTGTGCCGGTCGGTTCGCCCTTCATCCTAGGGAAGGGGTCCCGACACAAGGAATCTTATTTTATTCTATGGCGTTTCAATTTTTCGTGAATTGTTTTGTACATAGATTAATGTAAATAGCGAGTCTCCTAAATTTGAGACTTAGAAAGAAAAAGGTTAATGTAACACGGGTTCATCTCCCGAGCAGCCCAAAAATGTCAAAAAAAGATATCATCGGATGATGTGGGCCTAGGCATGAGAGCCGGGATGTTACAAATTATCCCATGAAGGCCTTAAGAATACCTAAAGTAGTCTTTTGTCCGAGCAAGACCACGTATTCAAATTATCCCTAGGAAGAATGCTTTAATATGACCTAGAATACTCAAGTTTGAGAAAAATCATCACCTTGGACTATGGGACAACCATACTTATGACTAAAAAACTTGCTTTTAAGTCCCACAACTTAGCTCAGACTCAGGAAAGGTAGATGATGATCCCAAACATCTACATAAAAAGTTTCCTAAGTCACAAGATTTTGCTCAGACTTAGGTTGAGCAGACCCCACCAAGGATACATGATGAAAAATTTCCTTAGTCAACGAACACTTGCTCATATTTAGGCTGACCAAACCTCCAATTCAAAATTTCCAAAGTACACGAATTCTCGCTCAAACCTGGGAAGATCAGATTTTTTTTTTTTTTTTTAATCAAAATTTCTCTAGTCCCATGAGCCCCAACTCAAACTTAGAAGTAGAAAAATTTTTCATGTGAAATTCTTAAAAGTTCCCAAGCCCTTGCTTGGGCATGGAAATGACTAGGCTTATATGTGCTCTAAAGTCACAGCTCCGATAAACAAGTTTGAGTTAAGTGTTTGTTTGCAATTTAATCTGGGTGTTCTTGATAGTTGTTGGTTGGTGCATGTAAATAGTCTTCTGTGTTCAATAAAGCATACCATTTTATTTTTCGCTACTTAATAGCATATCATTTTGAAATGCTACAACGAGCTATTACAACCTTTTTAAAATACTTTAATTATTGAGGCTACCATAGCATTTTTAAAATGCTACTATAAAAAATTTATCATAGTATTTTAAAAAAAAAAAAAAATCTACAATAACGAATATTATTATAGCTTTTTTAAAATGTTACTATACTTACAGCTATTATAGCATTTTTAAAGTGCTATTATAGATAAAGCTATCTTAGCATAGATAAAATGGTCATATATTATATGAGATTTTTTTTTTTAATTCGAAGATAGAGGACTTTTTTTAGTGATTATACCAATTATTTACTTATATGACTTTGTATATTTTTTTTTAATTCATCTTCCACAATTTATAATGTTCTCATTTCAATATTTTTGTTGTGAGAATCATTTAGCATCTTTTTACCTAAATTCAAAAAAATTTATTTGTAAGAAATGCGTCTATTCATAAATTTTTGCTATTTGTTTGGTTTTTTATTTGAATGGGCCTGCATCTGTAATGAATAAATTATGGATTGACATAGTCTGGATTTTGTATATGGATGACAATATCCTTATCTAATGTTTGGTTAGTTCTATGAAATGGTTGTTAGGTACGTGTTTATACATATTTAGAATCAGAATTTTAACATACTTTACGAAGAACTATGTATAGTTAGAACGGAAAAACAATGATATTTCGCAAGTAGGAAAGAATATTTAGTTTGGAATTAAGTATGGAATAAGAGCACAATCTGACTGGTTATACATGCAATGATCTTTTATTTATTTTATTCTTATTTGAATTGATTCTTGTGATGTGGTGTTTTAACATGTTATTCAAGTTTTAATAGATGATAGGATTCTAGTAATAGGGTTTAACAACTTAAAGATATAAAAGGAGGTTCTTAATGATATAAAGGAGATAGAAAAGAAACACGAGACAGCCAGCAAGGAAAGATTCAACTAACGACAACAAGAAGAAGATTTGTGAAGATTTCAAAGTGAGGATCAAACCATGATGAAATTCAAAGATGTTTAAATTAGTTTGCTATTTCAATTTATGTATCTTCACTTTAGAGAGTATGAATAACAAGTAGTCGTTGTGTTTCTATGCATGCTTTTATGTTTTAGCATATTGTTCCATAATGGTCAATTGTTTACAAGAAAAAAAAAAACAAAAACAAAAATAGTAGGCTAGCTGAACTGTTGTATAATAGTTTTGATGAAGTTCAATGGTGATATTAGTTGTTTCAAACACTTAGAACCTTAACTAGTTGGTGAAGTTCATTGAGAACATACCTGCAACTCGCGCCTCTGCCAAGACCTCACACATTAGTGGTTTTATTAGGACTATTGAGGTTCTTTGTCCTCAAAGTTGTTTCTCACACTTAAGCCCCTTCTTAAATTTGGTGCTAACTCAACCCCTCTTAGTGTGTGCGCGTTGTGGTTCTTACCTTTCAATCACCCAAGTCACCTTGACTTGAGATCAGTGACTCATCATTGGTTTCTAAATTGACTTGAAAAACCTCTTTCAACCCTTGCATCACTTGTCTAATGTTTTTAAGTTGCAATGGGTTATTATTAGCACTTAGTTTGTATTTTTATTTTTTTATTCATTTGGAGCTCATCACCTCATTCCCATCCTTGGACACGAATGGCCACATGAAGACACATGGTTACTGAATAATAATCGATTATGAACCGCTTAGTGCCTTCATACTCTCGGTTGCTTCTTGACGCAAATACCCACATGGATCACATGAAGACACCCGATTACTAGCAACCTTATATGTATATAAATATATATGCCATTGGTTTGGGTTATCCCCCCAAACTTATTTTTATCTATTACATGCTTCTTTTCAACACTTGACTTTCTAACTCCAATTTCGATTAATCTCTCAAGGCAATCTCTTATCCTAAAGTGTCACTCTTGGCTAGTGAATCAATGCCCTATATAACATCATGGGTGTTCTTAACATGACTATGGCATAGGAATGGATTAGATGAAGTGAAAGAATTCAAGTCATGTAGTACTCATGATATGCATATGCAATTGAGAGAGTTCTTGTTAATAAGATAATTTTACTACTTACAAAGCTACAACAACAGGTTGCAGCAAAAGAAACCTTCCAACCTAGGGGATTTAACAACCTTAAGTAATTTTAATCACCTGTTCGTTAGTTTATCTATTTGACTTTGTTACAGTAGTTACTTTTATTTCCTTTTGCATTTAGTCTCGATTAATTTTTGTAACATCTTAACCTCTAGTCGATTAACTGCACTAAGGCCAAATTATGAAAATACCCTTGGGTGTAGTAAATATAAGGAGATACATGAACATTAAATAATAATCAGAGGGCCTATTAAAAGTTAGACATACTACATTATTATCACATTTCAACTACTAATAATAAAGTGTATCAGATAACATTGATCATGATATAAATACAATGTTAAATAACATCGTTTATAGGTTCTCATATAATGAAATAAAATATGACCATTAATAAGTATGACTCATTGGTCGATACATTAATATTGAATTAAAAGAATTGAAAACATAGGGTTTATTAACTAACTTAAACAAAATTCAATAGTAACCTCGTCAACGAGCCTACTTGATAGCACCACTAGAAAGGATTAACAAAAGCTACACTAATTAATAATCATCAAAAAAGAAATATAATGGTATAAGTGAGCTCAAAGGAGCACTATGGATCAACCCAAACACATCTTAAACATTATAATGATTAAAACAATGATGTGCAAACACTTGTAAACATTAGATGTTTTAGTCAGTTGTTTGTTTATGGTTATCATCAAGATCGAAAAGACTATTCTTAGTATCTCCCTTCATTAGTTTAGTGTGCAGTCTAGGGGCACCTCTTAGAGTGAGCGTCAACTTTCAAGGACACTTTTTTCTTAAAGACATTAATTATTGGGGACACTTTTAGAGTAGTGATAGGCCTGCGTGTAAAACCCTAAACAAAATTATATAGAAGTCATACAGGGGATTGGTACAATACTAGTCCATGGTCCTAAACTAAACCTATCTCAATTAGAGATATATTGATGATGGCGATTAAATAGTAATGCATCATGTTGAGCCTAATCCTATCTAGATAATACCAATGGTGATCAAATACGTATACATCATGTCCATGCGTGGCTAATATCATAATGATCTTTATTTAATAGAGGGTATAATAAAATCAAAGTAAACATTCCTCATACATGCATACATGATCTATGATACTAAATAACTAGAACCTTATCATCATATAGAGGATATTACCTAACTTAAATAAATAGGAGCATAGCATGACATTCGTAATATCCTAGCATGTTTTTTAGATTTTACATGTTCATCATGAAAACATTCATGAGTATAACACATTAGTATTATCTTAATAATTTAATTCATTATAATAAACAATTGACCACATCAATATAGGAGAGAAAAAGATATTACTTTCACTAGTACTAGTTCGAATTCATCTGAGATATCGCCCCTTGTGTTTTAATCCTTGTTGTATTGGTTGGAATGATCTAAATATGCTAGTAGCTATTTATTTTTGCTCCTTTTGTTGTCTTCTCTCCTTCATTGTTCTAAAATGTTGGAATAAGGAATATGAAAATATAAAACGGTGGAAGACGGTGGACATCCAAGAGAGAAATGAGAAGAGAGACTTGTGTGTTTGATCCAAAGGAATTTTTTTCCTTAACTTTTTTTTTTCTTGTTTTTTTTTTTTTGGGACCATCAAGATGAGAAGTTAGATATGATATTAGCCATTAACTAAGGAGATGCTTTTCACGCTCATATAGCTAGGATTTGATTAGAGACTAGAGAGCATTCTGATATTGCCTTATCTCATGAGATTTCATAAAATTTAACTTTTCTATTTCAATTCTACCTTTAGAAACAATTTGAATTCTAAATATTCTCATTTATTCTCTACCTCTGAAAGAAGATTTGAATCACAAATCTTTCCCTTATGGGTCATCCTATATTGGAAAATTTTCTCTTATTTACTAATTAATTAATGTCATATTAATTATATGATATAAAATTTAAATTTGAATGTTTAAATTTGAGTTTTAATTTTAAAATTTGAAATAAAAATTTAAATTTTGTATTTGACACCTAAATCCCATGGTCTTTGGTGTAACTTAATTCCATGAGATCATTATGATATAAAATTTAATTTGAATGTTTAAATTTGAGTTTGAATTTTAAAATTGGAAATAAAATTTTAAATTTTGTATTTGACACCTAAATCTCATGGTCTTTGGTGTAACTTAATTCCATGAGATCATTATTAAAATTATACCATTTGTATTGGTCTAATATAATGTAAACTATTTATTAAATAATTCAATAAAATTTTATTAATTTATATTTTTATTTAAGAGTATTATTAATTTATCTATTTTAGTTTTTATTTGATAATTATGTTGATCGCTTGTAATTATCTTATGCTAATATTATTTTATGCATTTTTTTTTTCTGATAAAAAGTAACCTATCGAGGCTCAAACCTAAGACCTCCCTATATTATATACTATTTTAACCAATTGAGTTAATAAATTACTCTTGTCATTGAAATATTTTATATTATTTTTACGGTTATTGAGTACGGGTTTGAATTTATTTTACTCAAGATTTTTCACCTTGACATATAAATAAATAAATAAATATTATCTATCATTTATTTATTTTTTATCAAAATTATTTTAATTTAATTATTTATTATTCAACATTTTTATTTTAGTTTTCTTGGGTAATACAGTTTCCTTGATCCTTTTGTTTTATTTGAATTTGTTCTTCAATTCTAAATTCTAGTAGAGTAATTGATTTTTAAAGGCAAATCATTATAAAAGTCCTTGAGTGAATGACTCTTTATTCATAACCTTATTACTTAGATTGCGATTTGTGTACTTGGGAGAGTTACATTCATCTATCATAACACATACTCTAAGGGAACATGCTGTGGAAACTTTTGTTTTTTATATGCGAGGATTAAATGAACTTTTAATTTATAGAATGACTATTTAAAGAATTTTATGCCAAATGAACTTGGTATATGATATGTACCGGTAGATTACTACAATAAATATATGCATATTCTAATTAAATATTTGTATTGGAAAAAGGAACTTGTAGACAAACATTATTAAAAGGTTGGAGTTTCCAACAATGCACACTCATTGTTGTAGGCTTCCTACAACAAGAAGCATGTGAATGTTGTTGAAAGACTTTAGGTTTCAACAATGTGCATCTATTGTTGTACAATAAATGGAAGGAATTATATAACATCTTGTGTAAGTGACTGTTTCTGAAAGTGTATGATATTTAAAAACTAGATAATGTTGTTGTAAACTAAGTTTTATAGTAAATACACAATGCCTTACTACAAAATGTTTGTAAACATTGTTGAGAACTAACTGTTTTGCATGTTTTAAACAACAACTAGATCGATAACATCTTCTTGAACATTATAGTATCTATACTGCAACCATTATTGTTAATTGATGAAATTTCTTGTACTTTACATAAGCTAACTGGTTTTCAAAAACAATAAAATGCCATTTTCCATATTCTTTTTCTTTGTTCTTTGAATTACCAAGCAAAAACAACATATCTTGTCATATAAGTATTTTGTTTCCATTGCAAATTTTGTAGTAAATCCTCTCATTACTCTATAATAGAGATGACATATATATATGACCCACACTAGTGAAATTATCAAATTTGAATGAAATAGCCTGCGCTTAAGTTGTACCACTATGAGAACACATCCTTTTGATGTTTGTCTCATGGTTGGAGACGTATGTCTCACAGTTAATACGTTTGTCTCATAGTCAGAGACATATTTGTAGTCACTCTTGCATTTTTTATACTTTACTATCAATAATTGGGATATTACTTATTTCTCACATGATTTGATCTCATGGTTACACAGGGTCATATCTTAAAGTATAACATAGTACACAAACAATTGACTCATAACATAAGTTAGCCAAAAACACTGGGATAACAGGCTAACTGAAAATGAATCAAAAATCAACATTTATAATAACTAAATAGTTGCCCCATGGACGAGGCTTAAATAAAATGGTCAACATTTGGCTCAATGGCCAACTCCAACAAATAAATGTGAGGCATTTAATAGTAATGAAAGGACTCTTCTCTACTTGTTAGCACAAGTATCTTGATTAATTACTTGAAAAAGAGTCAGTAGGGTGAGCTCAAGAGCCTAGTAGATCATATATAATACGTCTCAAACATTATCAAAGATAAAATACAAAGCATACACGCACTTGTCAAACATTAGGCGATTCAAACAGTTCAATTATTTAGGGTTGACGTTAAGACCAAAAGGACCATCTTTGGTATCCCCCTATTCTGGTCCAGAATATCATAAGTAATGCCCAAAAGTCAACTACCTATTCGAAACCCTAACTTAGAAGTGAGGTCTCAACTTGACACTAAGTCTTATCTTATTACTGTTACCGACCATGATAGTAGCATCAATACCTGTTGTGGGTTGGGGATACTCACGATGATACTAGACCACTGCCATAGTGTCAGCATCACCGCCTCGATAAATTGTTTGAACTCTTAATCATTTTTGTTAAGTGACCACTAGCATGCTCAATACTATCATCATTTGAGAATATATAAATATATAAAGTTTTAAAAGATTTTCAATCATGCATAAAGTCACACAATCATGTTATTCATAACACATAAGGCATATCTTCAAAGCAACGCATATCACACATAATTACACAACATGCAATCAATAGTATAACACGTAAGCAAGCATCCAAACAATTACTAATCACATCCCTAGCATGCTTCTAAACCTATAGTATGAGAAAACAATTAATCATGTTTTGTACTTTAAAACTAAAATAATTTTTAAGAGCCGAGTAATCATCTTCACCTTGTTGGTTGATTCTCTTCAGTTCTTGTGTCATTTTCACAACCATCTTGTCAGACCACTTCCTTAGACCGAAGAATGGCCCGACTAGCACAGTAATTTAATGAACTCACTCATCGAGTCGAGTTCGCCCAATCACTATTAAGCCCTTACATTCCAATTTTTACGACAAATGACATTAGAGTAATTTAAACATTCATACTGTAAGGTGTGAAAGTAACAAAATATTACATATTATCATGTTCCAAAAGTACAGTTTGACCATTAAACCATTACCAACATACAAAATGTAACCGACCTCAAATAGAAAAAAAAAAACAGAGGACCACTCCGGAACTAGGCTATCACTACGCTTTTCCTTCTATTGGCCGCTGAGGAACGTGAAATGTTAGTAAAGTAGTGAGCCTAAAAGTCAATGTGACTCAGTGAGTAGTAAAACTAACATATTACCTAATTGACATCCAAAATAGTGCATGTATGCATGAATAGTAATCGTGAAACAATTTCTCAAGAATCATGGTATGTTATAAAAACAGTTATAAACAATGTAACAATTTGAAGAAGAACAGTTTAATTACATGTAGCTCAAAACTATATTAAGACTAGGGTTCAAATCATCAAATACAACCCTATGGTCATCGCTCGAGCGGGTCATGAGTCAGATGTACTGGCCACTCAAGTGGGTCAAGGGTTGGGCGTATTCATTGAACACCCTAACCCTGTGCTCGGTCCTTAAGTGTCGTGCTCGAGTGGGTCTGTGGCTAGGCGCACTGATCATATGCCTTGACCCTGACGCTCAGACCTCGAGCCTAATCTAATCACATCGTATACCCTGACCCTGCGCTCGGACCTCGAGCCTATGGTCTCCTTATCAATGTACAACTACATATGTTTTAAATCCACCATTGTAGCTCAAACACGAAAAACTATTCAATCGATGACAGTTTCAATCATTTTCATGTAAAGAATACAATTGAGATAATAAACTAAATTAAACTACTCACCTCGGGTCTCGCACACCAATGTCCTCTCGACACTTAGCCTAGTCCCCCGATCTACGCTCAAATCTGCTTATGTTAGACCCAATTTTAGTTCCTCAGGAAACATTGCTTAATTTCGGTCCAACTATTCCTAATCAGTCTTAATCAATTCAAATTCGAATCGCTCAAACCTGGTCAATCGGTGCATCTTGGTCATACTTGGTCAACCCAGTCAAAATTGGTCAACATTGGTCAATTTGGGTCAATTTTGTCAAAATCAAGTCAATTGGGTCAAAATTTTCAATTTTCAACACTTAGTCAATTCTAAGCTGTTTTTGGTTCAATTTACGCAATAAATTTATCAATTTTTCTACGGTCAATCCAACTGTTGGATTTATGCAAAACTTTCCAGATATGATTCAGACCCTTCAAATAGTCACCAAAAATATATGTTTCTATTTTTAGACTTCATTTGATATGTTCTTCAATTGAAACAACAGGAACCTCAAATTCTGAATTTTCCTTTCTATCCATAGAGCGCAGTTTTTAAATTTCCTGTGATCAATTCGATTGTTGGATCTGTGTAAAAATTTCTAAATTTGATCTATATCATTTAAAGGTTCCCCAAAGTTTTAGTTTCAATTTTCTGATCTGATCTACTATGGTTTTGAAGTGAAATCACAAAGATGTTCATATCTAGTCCTCTTTGTTCTAACTACGTAACAGGATTCACAATTTTTCTACTGTCAATTTGTATGTCAGATTTGTGCAATATTTTCCAGTTATGATCCACGCTTCTAAAGACTTATCAAAATTTTATTTCGTGAATTTTAGACCTCGTTTGATATGTTTTTCAAGGGTGATATCAGGAACTTTTAGTTTTGTGGGTTGTATATGACAGATAGTCAAAGTTCCATTACTTAGCCACATTAAGCTTATTCTATTGAGACCAAAATTTTACACAAAATTTCTAATTTTCTCATAATCAGACTGTCAAAATTTAAGTTCAATCAGACATGTCTAGGTATGTTTAAAAAATACTAAAAAGGAACACAAAATCATAATATTATTGCAAATTTTCCAAAAAATTTTAAGTATAAGATCATGCATGTCCGGTAGCCTATTTCGACGCCATTTTTGACATGCTTCAAGTGCTCATTAGCTATTTATTATAAAACAAAAGTTAAAGTAGACATTGTAAGCTTTGAAACAAATTATATTACCTTAAGATCGGAGTTCGGATGAGTGAGATATTAGCCTTGCAAGATTGGACGAACTCACTTGTCTAATTTTTTATGGGTTCATCCATGACGAATCAGTGAGTTTCTTAGCCATTTTTGTTTCAAATTATCTATTTTCTCGATCAAACGCCTACACCTCCTTGAAGAGGGCACTGAGAGCTTTCCAAGGACTCCAAGATTACTCAAAATGGAGCTCGTATGAGGGAGTTGTAAGGGATGAAAGTTGGCATGCTCAAACTGATTTCTGCAACAATGGTGTATATGGGGTTGTTTGAAGGAGATTTTGCAGCAGTTGAAGTAGCATGTGATCATCCCTTTTTGCTTGTCTTAGTGTCCAATATACTGAGAATGCAGTAGGTGGTTGCATCAGTTGCCAAAACAACGGGCAAAAACCATGTGAAATAGGTGATTTTGCAACTGAAAAAATAGTATAGCAGGTGAGCAATGGAGAAGAAAGGAAGAAAAAAGGAGGGGAAAGGAGAAGGGGCCCGCTTGTGGGCCAGCCCACAAGCTAAATTCGGCCCACACGGGCCAAAAGGCTCGTGGCTGAGTTCAGCCTGCACAGGTAGTTCGGCCCATGCGCCCAGGCCAAGGCTCATGCGCCTTAGCCCAGGTCAGGCCAAAATTTTTTTTTCGTCATCAATGACAAATATCATTTCTTCTATTTGCCACTTAATCTTCAAAAATTTCAAAAATATTCTAAATGTACATTTATTTTCTTAAATTTGCATTTACTACCCAAAAATTATTATTTATCTCCCAAAAATCAAATAATTGCGTAAAAATCCATTATTACTTCTAAAAATTTATATAATTAACCCAAAGTTATATATCCTCAATAATAAATACATTTCCTTCCCAAAAATGATATTTCTCAATTAATCATATTTTTTCAAAAGGGAAAGGGAAAAATTAGAAAAAATTTTTAAAAAATTCATATATTTCCATTAGAATTTTCAAAAAAAAAAAAAACGAAAATACATGTTCAAAAATATGGGTCGTTACACGTCTTGAGTTCTCAACCATTGATTTCCAATTTGCTCTTCGAGTCTGCTTTGAGAACTAAGTTAATGGCTTCTAGATGCTTTCTTGTTTTTCTTTGGTAGCTCTAAACACAACATATTGTTCCCAGCATGCTCATCATCTCATAAGTTTAAGAAACATGTTAACATAGAAACATTCAGCATGCTCCTCATCTCATAATGGTAAGAAACATTGTTACATGGGTATATATTATGAAAGTGCACAAATAGCAACACAGATTCATCCAGATCACATCATTCAGCATACATCATGAACATAGAAGATCATATCATTCAACCATTGTTCAAGTGTACCCTAGCATACTTCTAATTGTTCAATCAATGTAAACAAACATCATGTTCAATATTTAAAACCTAGATAATATTAGGGAGTAGGGTAAATCACACTTCAAGTATACCAAATTTTACAAATAACTTGTGCATCATTTAACTAATTTATATTTGCACATAATTGATCTTATGAACTACCAATTGATTTTCAACTTTTCCTTTGAGTTTTGTGTTTACATAGTCGACTGAGCTTGTGAACTATCAATTAATTTTCAACTTTTCCTTTGAAATTCATATTCAAATAACCTCGTATTGCATTAACAATTTTATATGTCATTATTTTAAAATTGGGTTTTCTCCCCCTAAAGACAAGAAAATTGTTTTATTTAGTTATGTCATTATAGAAGCATCGTATTGAGATTCCAAAAAAATCTGGCCAATTGTGCCAAAATATAAATATATTTGTGTCAAAGAACTTTTTGCTTTCAATCATAACATATTTCCATTGGTCTCATATTTCAAACAGCAGTTGTTCTTCAAAAATACTTATTTACAATTTGTAATTTACTTTTCAAGAGCAATTATTGTCAATATAATAATTGTTCTTTGAGAGCAATTTTAACAAAATATATGACATTATTTTGTTACTGCACACATGCCATGCTTGTTAATATACTAGTTACTTTTCAGAAGCCATCAATAATTTTTTAATCTCAACATATTTTTATTGAGACCTTGATCAATCATATAGTGATACTCCATATATCTGACCAATATCAATTTATTTGATAAATAATGTGAACATTTTATAATATCTAATTTCATATGTCGCAACAATAACATTATTCCACATTAGGGGAATAATTACAATTATAACCATGTTATCAATAATTATAACCATAATTATTGTTCTTAAAATAATCTCAATTATGATTTGTGTCGTATAGAATATATTAAATTGAAGTTTTTTCACATTTTTTTAACATTTTACTACTACTTCTAGAGCATATTCATCGCTAAATAATATATATATATATATATATATATATATATATATATCTGTGTGTGTGTGTGTGTATTATTTTATGACATTTTAATATTTAAATATTACATGATTCATCATATGGTTAGAATAAATTTTTAGTTTAATTGATCAAATAACATTACAATTTCATTGCAAACTTAATTAAGATGAATCTCTCAATAATGTTTGTCAAAAAATATTCATTAATTTGACACAACAGATAAATGTCAAATAAAGAAATTAACAAATATTAAGATAATAAAATAAAATGTCTATGTCAAAGTTAATATATAGACAAAAGTAATTTCAATTATAGACATAATTTTCTCATGTAACTTGAGATATAAACAAAATATTATGTTAAGCTTAATAAACTCAATAAAAATAAATAAGGAAAATCACAATTTACAATCTCTTTATGCATGCCTTATAACATAATATTAGTTATTTGAAAACAATGACCACTACAATATAAGAATTATTCTCAGAGAAATTATTCTTGTTTTGA
Source organism: Tinospora cordifolia (assembly GCA_030144865.1). Classification (NCBI taxonomy): domain Eukaryota; kingdom Viridiplantae; phylum Streptophyta; class Magnoliopsida; order Ranunculales; family Menispermaceae; genus Tinospora; species Tinospora cordifolia. The sequence continues at coordinate 13,108 of JAJIYU010000330.1, forward strand.
TCACTATAATATTTTATTTAATATTATAGTAATTGTATTTACGTCCATATCAATAATTATTAACAAATCAATATTCACTTTAGAGAATGTGTAATGTCATCAGGATGAGAATTTTTTTTTAATTTTTATTTTGTTTATGCATCAAAATCTATAATTTAATACTTATATTCATCAGAATCTTTCATTTTTCATAATATTAATGAAATAGATTTATATTTATCATTTTTCATACTATTAAACATCTATATTTTTAACCTTCATATATAATTTACAAATAAACACGCTTATATAACTATAATAGAATTATAATAAAAATAATAATATATGAATGTCAATAATACCAAGAATAATATTTTATTTTTAATGTTCACATCTTGATTTTCTTTTTCAAAATATATTATTTGTATAAGTTGGGAGGACAACTTCCAAGAAAGAGTAGTTAGATATAGTCTTCTTAAATAACTGTCGTCCTAGAAGGGGATAACTCATCTCCCTTTCAATGTTTAACTTTACTTAAGATAAGGTTTACATATTATCAATTCTAACTTGTAGTACTATTGGCATTCTAAAAATTAAGAATAAAACACAAGTAATTAATTATATATCAAATAAATTATTTGTTTGTCACATTTTGACTTTTGATTTCTAATGTAAAAGATCGTACAAGCGCGCAAGTACAGAGTATACTTTCTTAGTCAATGATATTATATATAATTTATATTAAATCATACATATATACAAAATATATGAATCATTTAAATAATAATATAAAAATTAATCTCACTAATTAAAAACATACCTGCAAACTTTCACCTTCGAAGCTCTTATTTTTTTCATCTTCAAGATATTTTCATCAAGAGCGTGATCGTACTGGTAACATCTTATGAAATAAAAGAAAACTACTACAAGATCAAGAATATTAGAAAACAAACTAGAGAGAACAAAAAATGGAGAAAAGTTTTTCATTCTTTTGATAAGAGGTTGGATTTCAACGTTGATACACACTTTACAGTGTAAGCACCCCTTTATATAGATTTTGAAAATAGGGGTTCTATCAATCATAATTTTAATATTTAAATAATTTCATTAATTTGAACATAATGAGATTTAGGAGTTACAAAATTTATAAATATTAAGGGGTTACATAGTACTAAATAGTAGTGGTTACAAAGACATTTAAGATAATTATTTATAACAAATTTTTTAATATTAAAGTATAGATGAATATGTTATAACGCCTTATTTTTCAATATTTTATATTGTTATGTTACTTTTACTTTGAAAAAATTATTTGCTCTGAGTAGAGGTGTTACAGATCAATGAGAGGGGGGCTGACAATTGCAACCACTAGACCCTGAAGTCAATAATTGTAACACTCCAGCTCTCGAATCTATCACATACATCATAGGCGACATAGTTGTCTTGCAGCTTGAGATGTCATTACCTTCGAGTGCAATCAATCCTGTTTTCTATCCGAAAATTAGGGATACTACTTTTTTTTTTTTTAACATCATCTATCACATCTGTTAGTTGCACCAGATCATATCCCAAGGTATAGAATAAATTATAAATACACTTGCTTAGAAACATAATTGCAATAACCTTGGGATTACACAATAACTAAAGATATTAATTTATGATCAGAGTTATGAATAATCTTGTGAGCTCCATAGCCAACTCTTAATAATACAAATACTATCTAGCTTGATGACCGACAATTGACATAATCAAATATGGTGGGTCACATGCCCTACAATACATTTCATTTTCTAATATCCTCATACTTTGAGACACAATATTACATTGATTCGCTAGGAGTAATGTCTTCAATAGTTACCTGAAAAAGAGTGAGTGGGGTGAGCTCAAGAGCCCAGTGGATCATACACAGTACATCAATACCATTATTTAAATCAAACACTGAATATGAAAACACTTATCATTCATTAGGCGTTTCAAACATTTATTTATCAACAATCATTAATTAGACCGAAAGGGGTTAACCTCTGTGCTCTAGATCTGGGGAGAGAGATCAATCCTGAAACTCAAACCCTTCTCAGAGAAGTGGGATCATTCCTGAAACCCCACTCTTGTGTCAATCCTGACAACTAGTTCTAATTCTGCATGGAACACACACGAAGGACGTCCGTCCAAGCGCCAGTATGTGGTTGAAATCTTTATTTAATCTTATTTTTGTGTGTAGAGCATAATAGAATAAATATTTTGACAGTATTTAAACACTCTATCAGTATGACATCATCAATCAACATTTACAAAAATGAAAACAATGACTTTCGATTTCTGATGTAGAAGATCGTACAAGACGCAACTACAGAGTATACTCTCTTGGTCATAAGCAATATAAATTAAAAGAAAAGAAAGAATTTCACAAATCATATAATCAATATCCTTGCATACTTCTAGACATTCACACAATGTAAACATTACATATTCAGCATTAAAATTCAAATAATACTAGAAAGTAAGGTAATCGCTTCCACCTAAATCTTTATGTTGTTATTTTCCCTTGTTTCGTGTCTTCGTCTATCAGTCTTCAGAATCTACGTTTTGAAAATATGATTTAATAATTGTCCATGAACAGTACAGTACCGTATATATGAACAGTACTATATATATGAATAGTAAGCATTTGTAAACAGTAAATATGAACAGTACTAAATAGTAACAGTGAACAATATCGTATGAACAGTGTCGTACTTATGAACAGTAGACTACATATATGTGAATAATGACATCTCAAATCTTAAATAGACACTGGGGCAGAGTTATTATACCTACTTGATTAGTGGAGCCCTCCGATTGCTTCGAAATAGGTGCCTAATAGTATATCTTCACTACTGCTATGCAGAAACTAGGGTTTTTCCCTTCCTAATACTATATTTGTTGTCTAGAATAGCCGAAGAACAAGAAAAGAGAAGATAGTAAGCAAAAAAATTATTTCTTTCAAGCTAAAATAAATTTTCAGAATGAGGGAGAGGGAGTTTATATAGATTTTTTCGGCAAAAAAGACGAAACTAAATAGTGGTGAATAGTTTGTTACTGTAGCTACAATGCCTGTTACTGTAACTACAGTAACCACTGTAGATATAATAACCACCAAAACTTATTTTGTCTGCCGACAAAACAATACCTGCTACAGTAACCACATATTTGAACAGTAAATACGCTATAGTAACTGTATATTTGAACAGTAATTTTTTTACTCAAATTTTGAGTATTACAATAATAGCACTAGACATGCATCTTTTAGCGAAGAACTTATATTTTTTTAACTTAACCTAATTTATTATTTTCTTAATTTTATGAAGATAAATTGCATGAATTTATTACTTTTCATTCTGCCTCATAATTGTAGTTATTGTTATTTAGGTTTTACGTTGAAATTCAAGTTTGAGGTGAACCTTGATTGAGTAGGAAACTACATGTAACCGATATTTCATTATATTTCTAAGTAATTAGAATTAATGTTTAGCATTTAAAGAATGCGAGAGCAGCACATCAGGAAGTGTGTTTAGCTAGTTGCAGGTACAGCAACAGAGTACAGCAATAGAGTTAGTTAGCAACAGAGTTAGTTTGGTTGTTAGACAGTTATAGTTTGTTAGTTGGTTGTTAGTCTAGTTGTTGGTTAAACAGTTATAGTTTGTTAGTTGGTTGTTAGTCTGGTTGCAGTTACAACAACAGACAGATAGTTGTAGCAATAGATGTCTCTGTTGCCTATGTTTTGCTGTATATAAACAAATGGGTCTTTGTATCTTGAGAAGATTGAATAATAGAAAGAATTTTCATTTTCTTCTTCACGTTTCTGCTTCTCTATTTCTGTAAATTCCCTCATGGTATCAGAGCCATCTAGCTAAGGCTAATGGCAAATTCATCTTCAAACACAGTTGTTCAAGGAACAACTCAAGGAAGCAACAGGAATGCTGCATCTCAAGCTTTTGGAGGAAGCTTGACACAATCCATGTCCATTAAATTGGACAAAAACAACTACATGCTATGGAAGTCTATGGTTCTTCCAGTGATACGAGGCCACAAACTTGATGGTTATTTGTTTGGCACAAAACAATGTCTACCTGCAACAATCACGATGGTTAATGGAGAAGAAATGGAAGTGCTACCAAATCCATCATTTGAATAATGGATGAGCAATGATCAATTGCTTTTAGGTTGGTTACTAAACTCTTTAACAGAGTCTATTGCTGCCCAAATCATTGGAACATCATCATCCAATGAAGCATGGTTGGCAATTGGGCAATTATGTGGAGCTCATAACAGAGCACGAATCCAGTTGTGCAGAACAGGGATTCAAACCACAAGAAAGGAAGGATTAACAATGTCACAATATCTCAGTAAAATGAAGGAATTCTCAGATTCTCTGTCAGCTGTAGGTCATCCCTATCCTATTACAGACCTGATATCTTGCACACTTGCAGGTTTAGGAACTGATTACTTACCCATAACTGCATTGTTGCAAGATAAAGAATCTCTAACATGGCAAGAAATGCACTCTTCATTGCTAAATTTTGAATCTCAGCTGGATCAACTGCATAAGCTCTCAAATATGTCTATATCAACTCACTCATATGTTTCTGCTAATACTGTTATTACCAGAACAAACATGTCTAATAATCAATCTTCAAGCAAGAATTTCTTTTATGGACAACAAGCTTATCAAGGTAACAATCAAGGTGGTCGTGGTTCTATTCAGAAGCAGCGTAATAATGGTAGAGGAGGCCGAGGTCGTGGTCGATCTAGATCAAAACCAATATTTCAAATCTACGAAAAAATTGGTCATACAGCTGCAATCTGTTATTATAGAACAAATCTTGCCTACATGGGATCCGTTTCCTCTTCTTTTGCACAGAACACTTCAGGGAGTGCATTTCTTGCTACACTTGGAGTTGTGAATGATCAAGCTTGGCTCATGGATAGTGGAGCAATGCATCATGTCACAGCTGGTCCATCTAATCTCAGTAATATATCTGAGTTTGAAGGTACTTCTTCACTTGTTGTAGGAAATGGTGCATCACTTCAAATCTCACATACTGGAAATTCCTCACTATCTACATCCAAAATGCCTCTGCATTTAGATAAAATTCTGTGCACTCCTTCTATCAAGAAGAATCTATTAAGTATTTCACGGTTGATAGCTGATAATAGTGTCTTTGTTGAATTCCATGCCAATTCTTGGTTCATCAAGGATAATCAGACAAATCAGGTGCTGCTTAAAGGAAATGTGAGCGACGGATTATATCAGGTGCAGTCATCACAAGTACAAGGTGATTGTAATACTTCCTCTAATATTTCAGCTAATGTAGCCTCTTATAGCAATTCAAGTACACAAAACATATGGCATATGAGACTTGGTCATCCATCGTCCATTACTTTCTCAAAAGTATTGTCTCTTTGTAATAAGAAAGTCTTAGAAAATAAAACTATTGAGTTTTGTAAAGCCTTTCAGCTTGGCAAATCACATTCTAGATCATATTCAAGATCTGAAAAATCTGCAGCAGCACCTCTTGATCTAATTCATATTGATCTCTGGGGACCAGCACCAATACTTTCTCATTTTGGATTTAGATACTACATTTTGTTCTTGGATGATCACACTCGATATACCTGGGTATTTCCTTTGAAGTTAAAATCAAATGCCTTCAATGCTTTTCTTGTGTTCAAATCAATGGTGGAAACTAATTTTTCTAAAAAGATGAAAGCTCTTCGAACTAATTCTGGTGGTGAATTTCGAACCTTTACTAAGTTTTTAGAAGAACAAGGAATAGAATTTCAACACTCTTGTCCATATGAACATCAACAAAATGGACGAGTTGAGAGAAAACACAGACATGTCATAGAGATGGCTTTAACTCTTGTTGCACAAGCTTCATTACCATTAAAGTACTAGTGGGAGGCTATTCAAACGTATGTTTATCTTATTAACATATTGCCTACACCTGTGTTACAACATCTTTCTCCCTTCCAAAAATTATTTGGCAAGCTTCCAGCTTACATGTTCTTGAGAAGATTCGGTTGTTCATGCTTTCCTTGCTTAAGACATTATCAAAAATCTAAGTTTCAATTTCATTCTGCTGAATATGTTTTTCTTGGATATAGCAGTAATCATAAAGGATATGTGTGTTTGAGCAAGTCTGGAAAAATTTACATATCCAGCAATGTTGTATTTAGTGAAAAATGTTTTCCTTTTCAAACTCTATTTTGTCCCTCAGAATCTAAATCTAACATTTCACCACCTTTTTCTTCCATTAGTCTTCCTAATATAGTTGTGTCTACTCCATTGTTAAGGTTTGCTTCATCTGAACCGAGCTCTATTCCACCTAATTTGAATGTTCCTGCACCTCAACTATCATTTCCAGACAAGCAAAATGACTTGATTCCTATCCCATATTCTTCTCCAGATATTCATGAACCCATTCTTCCTTCTCATCCAATGATCACACGTTAAAAAAGTGGTATATTCAAACCCAAAGTTTATAGTGTCAATATTCTTTGTTCTACACCTTGTTCTGTCAAAGAATCTTTAACCACCAACTGTTGGAAAAATGCTATGCTTGATGAGTTAAATGCCTTATATTCAAATGGAATGTGGTCTCTTGCTCCTCGTGAGCCCTCACAAAACTTGATAGGCAACAAGTGGGTCTTTAAGATTAAATACAATACAGATGGCTCAATCAGTAGACATAAAGCTCGTCTCGTTGCAAAAGGATTTCATCAAAATCCTGGCATTGATTATAGCGAGACGTTTAGCCCTATTGCCAAGGCATCTACGGTTAGAGTGTTTATTGCTCTGGTAACTCAAAGAGGTTGGCCTATCAAGCAATTAGATGTGAACAATGCATTTTTGAATGGAGATTTAACTGAGAAAGTGTTCATGGTTCACCCAGAAGGTTTTGTAGATTCATCGAAACCTGATTATGTATGTTAGCTGCATAAGGCGTTGTTTGGTTCAAAACAGGCACCTAGAACCTAGTATGACAAATTGAAGGCAATGCTTCTTAGTTGGAATTTTTATAATTCTCGTGCTGATACTTCTTTGTTCATATTTCATCAATAGTCTGTCAGCATATATATACTAGTATATGTTGATGACATTATTATTACTGGAAATGATAGTGCAAAAAGTGGATGAGTTAGTGCTATCACTAAATTCCAAGTTTGCTCTTAAAGATCTTGGTGAATTGAGTTATTTCCTTAGCTTGGAAGTTCATCGTGATAGTGATGGGATTCATTTGTCACAAGCCAAATATATTGCAGATCTTTTGGCTCGACTGGATTTTATTCATGCCAAATCATGTGATACGCCTGCAGTTACTGGAAAACAATTGATTAAAAATAGAGATGGTGATTGTTTTGCTGATGCCTCTCTATATCGTAGTATTGTGGGTGCTTTGCAATACTTGTCTTTTACAAGACTTGATATTTCTTTTATTACCAATAAACCTAGTCAGTTCATGTCCAATCCTTCCAACTTGCATTGGCAAGCTGTGAAGAGAGTTCTGCGTTACTTAGCAGGGACAATGAACCATGGCTTACACTATCACTCTTCTACTCAGTTCAATCTTTAAGCTTATTCTAATGCAGATTGGGCTTGTTCCCCTGATGATCGAAAATCGATTGGTGGTTATTGTGTGTTCCTTGGATCATGCTTAGTTTCATGGCAATCCAAGAAACAGTTAGTAGTTGCACGATCTAGTGCAGAATCAGAATATAGAGCCTTGGCTGCAGCTGCCTCTGAGGTTTCTTGGTTACAATCTTTGCTGACAGAAATGCATGTCTTATGTTCTGCCTCTCTTGTTATCTGATGTGATATCACTAGTGCTCAAGCCATGGCATCAAATCTTGTGTTTCATTCTCGCACCAAACATATTGAACTTGATGTTCATTTTGTGCGTGATAAGGTTATTAACAAAGAACTTGATGTTCGTTATGTTCCAACTGAAGATCAGCTAGCTGATATCTTTACCAAAGCTATTGCTGCCTCTCGATTTTTCTTTCTTTGATCCAATCTCAATGTAGTTTCACCACCATCTCGATTGCAGGGGGCTGTGAGAACAACACATTTGGAAGTGTGTTTAGCTGGTTGCAGGTACAACAACAAAGTACAACAACAGAGTTAGTTAGCAATAGAGTTAGTTTGGTTGTTAGACAGTTATAGTTTGTTAGTTGGTTGTTAGTCTGGTTGCAGTTATAGCAACAGATAGACAGTTGTAGCAACAAATGTCTCTGTTGCCTATGTTCTGCTGTATATAAACAAATGGGTCTTTGTATCTTGAGAAGATTGAATAACAGAAAGAATTTTCATTTTCTTCTTCACTTTTATGCTTCTCTATTTCTGTAAATTCCCTCAAAGAAGATGTCTTAACCTCTAGTGCCTTTGTTACTCCTTTTCCGTCGTCTATTTTCCCTCATCCATACAACATTTGTTCAGAAGTTTTTCTTTTCAATTCCTTTTTCTTTTTTTTTTTTTTTATCACTCCCCTACTTTTAGGACCATAAATTATCAGGTTTAGAAAAGAGAATTAAGAATACATACGTGAAAATATAACACCCAATTTCCAACTTATTTTATTCCTTCACACACTTATATTATACTTATATAAAGAAGAAAGTTACAAAATGATGATCTCTTTAGGCTAGACATCAGATGAAAAACCTTAGTCCAGCATAGCACGGACACAAGAGCTGTTTTAAAATAGCCTAACAAGAAGCACCCACATAGAACGCGTATATTTATGTAGATCACTTGTAAGTTGGAAACTTAATGAGTCTATATATGGCTAACACATATTACATGATGATCAGTTAGGTATAGCAATTGCTTTGGATTGACCATAAGTATCAGTGGCCCAAACAGCTTTATCATAGATGACTACGTTTCCATCATCTTGAACAAACAATTGAAAGATGCTTCCTTCTCCATAGGAGTTACTGTTCCACACATTTTCACCTGATCGCGTGTAGAGGGCAAGGTTCCCATTATCTTGTAGGGTTACCTTACATTTAGAGCCTTTACCATAAGTTTGTGAAGCCCAAGTTGGATTGTTACCATGGTACATCACAAGGTTGCAATCACTCTGCATTATAAATCTGTATGGGCCGTTACGAAGGAAATGGGGTGCATGGAGAGTTTCGCCAACATAGAGCATAACTTTAGCAGATGCGTTATCAGTAAGAAAAATGGCGAGAAGAGAAAATGCAAAGATGGTTTTAAATACACCAGCCATATCTGCAAGATACTAAAAGACCAGCCAGGGAGAGATATGTAAGGGGAGAAAGGTGATTAAGCTTGACAACTTTAATATATACTAGCCATTTCGATCTTTAAGATTTATATCTACAATTGTTCCTCTGCCCAACTCTTTGGCTAACTCCACTAATTCGATCGATAATCTCTTATCATAACTCATTGACTTTTTTTTTTTTTTTTTAAATAAGCTGTGTTAATTTAATGTGGGGATATTATTACTCCCACTTAGATTTAGAAAATGATAAGATAGATCATTAGACACTTGCTCGGAGTAGTTGCTTTTCCATGTCAAAGATTAATTAAGATCCATTTTTAATCCCATGATTCCCCACAAGTAGTCATGAAGTTGCTGAGTTATTTTTACTTAATTACTTGTATCATGAATTTAATTAAAATTGTTTATATCAGATATGAAACTATTATTGAATTAGTCCTCACATTTCTAGCAGTCAACAATTTAAAGAATTTATAAGACCCTCTAATTAATCATGCAAGTGCAGTAAGGCTAAGTAATTAAACATGCACGCAATACTCGAAGAAAGAATTGCTATATACATGTAGACTCATATGGATAATCACAACAAACAAATAAATTTACAGCCCATGAAGTGGATTAATCCCTGACAAATATCGTAGCAGCCCTAAGAGCAAAATCGATCATGACCCACCAGATATTAAATTGGCAAAGTCTTAAGTTCATTCATTGTGTTTACTATGGGAAAAGCACAAATTCTCATTCTTATTGATGTATTGTGGTGATAATAACTTCTTTCAATATTTAATATTTTCATTATAATAATATTATCAGACACTACAAATGCGCACAAACACACACAATTTCAATATTTAATATATTTTTTTCTGTTTGGAAGAGCTTTAACAAAATCCTTATCTTTTGTCAATTCATCCAAATGGGGAATCTGCTTTAGTTTTCTTCTGCACTTTAGCTAAAAGGATCGGTCTTACCAAACACTTTTATCCATACTTTATATCATACAAACATGAGCTTCTTTTTCTATTTTCGCAATAACATGTTGGGCTAGTTAATCGTTATGTGGAAGCTCCTACCATGTCACATTTCAAAGCTACCAAACTTATTCTATGATATCTCATAGGTACATTAGATTATAGAATGCTTAAACATTTTAAGCTTGTAGGATATAGTGATAGTGATTGGTCCGGTGATTTGGATGTTAACACAAAGTATTTAAAGAGGAAAGACAGAAAAAATGAGAAAAACTTGAAATATTTTATTCCTTCAACTTGATTTCTAATGCTATGCTTACATAGATTTATATAATGCTCAAATGAGCATCAAACATTTATAACATACATGAATCCTATGAGCTAAATCCATACATGAATCATAATAAATTTTAGTGCATGCATATAAATTAATGCACATACATGAACTATGCAAATACATAAACTAGAAAATACATGAACTAAATAAATGCATAAACATGTACCGAATTGGAATACACGAATCATGTTTAGTATAAATACTAACATTCCCTCTTAAACGTGATTCATGTTTATACCAAACTTCCCTTCTTAAACGTAATTCACCTCGTAGACACACTAAGTAGGGACTGTAACTTGGTAAAAGCATCAAGAGCGAAGGGGCTTGGTGAAAATATCAGCAATCCAATCTTGAGACTTATCATATTTCAATTGGATCTCCTTCTTTAAAATGCAACCTCAAATAAAATGATACCTTGTATCAGTATGTTTGGTGCGATCATTATAGACTGTATTCTTTGATAAGGCGATAGCAAAATTATTATCATGAAAAATCTTAGTACGCTCTATTTGTACCAATTCAAGAGCCTGTAACAAATTTCAAAGCCAAAGTGCATGACAAGTACAAGAAGTGGCAGCAACATACTCTGCTTCACATGTTGAAAGCGTCATAATAGATTGCTTCTTTGAGCTCCATGTGAAAGCACTATCTCCAATAAACAAAATAAAGCCACTTGTACTTTTTCGATCATCTAAATCATCGGATCAATTGCTATCACTGAATCCTACAAGCTTAAAATGTTTAGAAGATGATTTATGCATTCCATAATCTAATGTACTTGTGAGATATCGTAGAATATGCTTGGTAGCTTTGAAATGCGACATGGTAGGAGCTTCCATATAACAACTAACTAGCCCAACAATATAAAAAATGTCTGGTCTTGTACAAGTCAAGTAGCACAAACTTCCGACTAGGCTTCTGAACATAGTTGAGTCCACATCTGATCCTGATTCATGCTTTAATGACTTCAACCCATATTTAATAAGATATTAACAGGTTTGTAATCACTAATGTTGAATTTGCGAATCACATTTGCAACATATCCAAATTGGAAAATAAAAATTTCATCATCAATTTGGTATATCTCAATGCCAAGGTAGTATGTCATGACACCTAAATCGGTCATCTTGAACTCACGTGTTATTGCCTGTTTGAAATTTTCAAACATGTTGACATTGTTACCTGTAAATATCAAGTCATCCACGTACAAGCAAACAAACAAAACTGTAATACCCCAATTATTTCTATGTATGCATATATGATTTATTTGATTAATTGGTATATACACATGCATATATATATTAATTGGTACATTTATGTATATTTTTTTGAAGTGACATACAATTAATTGATTAATTGGTGTAGAAGTAAATATATTTATGTACATGTACATTAATTAATTACACTTATTATAGGTATTAATATAGTAAGATTAATAGTAATATATGAAAAAAATGAAGCAATATAATATATATAGGATTAATTTATAGTAATATATATTAATATATACAAGATTAATTTATAGTAATTGATTAATTTTATTGATTGGTATATATTTAATACAATAAATAATATTATAAAGTATTGAATATATATGTGTAAAGAAAATGCATTCATGAATATAATATTTTATTCAGTATGATATTAAGATATGTATATATTATATAGAAGAGTATATGTGTAAAGGAAATGCATTCATGAACATAATATTTTATTTATTATGATATTAAGATATGCATATATAAAAAATTGATAGTCCTACATTGAAAAAATAGACAAAATGACTATACAAATCCTCATACTCTACCCATTTCAAATATAGAAAACGATAGTCCCACATTGGAAAAATAGACAAAACTAGTTGAAAAATGACTTCATATACCCCCCCCCCCCCGCCCCGTACTCTACCCATTTCATTCTTTCGAAAGCAAGAGTTGAAGTTCCTCTTGCTCTCTCTTTGCCTCCTTCTTGGTAACCTTAGTCGTAGTTTTTCTTTTCTTGAGCTATTCTAAATAGCTCACGAGGTAGTAGCAACGAAGTGTTACACAGATTTTAGGAAGCAATCTCTAGATTAATTTTTTTCCTTTCTTTTAATTTATTATTTTGATTTAAATAATGTTTGCTTGTTTTATTAGTTTGATTTTAGTCTTGTCCTTTGTATTTATATTATTTGATTATTATACTATTTATGACCAAGAAAGTATGCTCTGTAGTTGCGTCTTATACGATTTTCTACATCAAAAATCGAAAGTCAATGATTATGTTCTACTATTTGAGTGTTTAAATACTGTTGAAATGTTTATTTATTATACCATTGCACACATAAATAAGATTAAACAAAGATTTCAACCATGTACTGGTACGAGAGACTTTCTGTGTTCCATGTAAAATTGGAACTGGTTGTCAATACTGACACCAGAATGGAACGGGTTTTAGGAATGATTCCACAGAGATGGGTTTGAGTTTCAGAATTGATCTCTCTCCTAAGATCTGGAGCACAAAGGTTATTCTCGTTCAGTCTATATTACAACTGAAACAATATGTTGTTTGAATCGATTTAATCCCGGAAAGTGTTTGATATGCTTGTATTATTTGGTTGAAATAATGAATTAAATAGATGGAATGGTTTACTGGGTTTTTTAGCTCACCCCCCTATTTTTCACATTTCAAAAATTTAACTTATCAGCCAACGTAAAGAATTATTTGTTCTTTAATGTATTTCGTTGTAGGGCATGTGGGCCCAAGCTAAATTATGTTTTTTAGTTTTGAATTTATTTTCGCTATAATTGATCATTGTACTCAAAATTTTTGAATAAATAAATGAAGGATCTTATTTATTATGATGTCATTTTGTACATAGACTAATGTACACAGGAACCCTCATGGATTTGGGTCTAAGAAGAAGAAAATGTAGCATGAGCCCGTTTCCTAGAAGACCCAAGATTATTGATCAAAGAAAATTAGACCGTCAGATGACGTGGATAATGGGGCTCGGGAGGCAGGGTGTTACAAAAACATTATTCTTAAGTTGTTTGACATAAAGTACATCTTCATAAGGACATCTGATGTAGCCATTCCTTTGAAAATAAGTATTGATTCTTGTATTCCATGCCCTCGGTGCTTGCTTCAAACCATATAAAGCTTTCTTCAACTTCATGACTTGATGTTCATGTCCTTTCACAATGTATCCCAATGGTTGTTGCACATAAATCTCTTTTTTAAGAAACTCATTCAAAAAAGTACATTTGACATCCATTTGAAAGATCTTCCATTTCTTATGAGTAGCCAAAGAAATGAGAAGTCTGATAGTTTCCATTCGAACAACAAGAGCAAAGACTTCATCATAGTCGATGTCGTGTTGTTGAGTATACCCCTTTGCTACTAGTTCAGCTTTGTATCGATCAACTTGACCGCTAGCATTTTTCTTCACCTTGTACATCCATTTGACACCAATCGCTTTTTGACTTGTGGGAAGGTTTGCAAGTTCCCATGTGTCATTTTTCTTAATGGCCTCAATTTCTTCATTCATGGCATGCACCCATTTCTGTCTTGCACTGCTTCTTCAAAACCTATAGGTTCACAATTAGCAAGAAGACAACAAAAGAGTTAATTTACCTGTTTCTTCATAGATGTCACGTAAAGACCTCATACATTGTGGTCCTTCACTGGAGTTTGCTTCTGCTGATGTCTCTCCAGGTGTAGAGTAGGAGTTGGTGGTGGAGTGGCCACCCTTTGAACAACTTCTTCTTCTGCATCTTCATAAAATGGAAGAAAATCAAAATCTTCACTTTGAGTGGCCTAGTCCCATGATGCTTCTTTATTGAAATCAACATCGCGACTAATTAGGACCTTCTTGGTGCTTGGATTATAGAACTTGTACGCTTTTGAATTAAAATCATACCCAATAAAAATGTACTTCTCACTCTTGTCATCATGCTTGGAGCAATGCTGATCATGTACATGGGCACAGGCAATACTGTCAAATCCCCTCAAATGAGACAAATTAGGCTTATGTCCACTCCATGCTTGTTGTGGTGTCTAGTTTACACACTTTTTGTTGGACAGAGATTTGATAAATAAACTGCACATTCAAAAGCTTCTGCCCAAAATTCTTTTGGCATGTTCTTACTTTTGAACATGCTTATGGCCATGTTAAGCATAGATCTGTTCTTTCGTTCAGCAACACCATTTTGTTGAGGAGAGTATGGAGCTGTCATGGGGTGTCGAATTCCATGAGATTCATAGAATTCATTGAATGCATTGAATTTCTTAAAAACTTCAAAAGCTTGTAACTTCTGTCAAATCGCAAGGATTTGATATGGTAACCACTATCTTTCTCCACAAGTGCTTTGAATTTCTTAAAAACTTCAAAAGCTTGTAACTTCTCCATGAAAAAATAAACCCAAGTCTTGTGACTATAATCATCAATAAATAACATAAAATAATTAGTCTTACCAAAAAAACTTGGCTTGATTGGGCCACATAGATTAGTATGAACAAACTTTAGTAGTTTCGGGCTCTTGTTGTACTTTTTTTAAGAAAGTTCTTTCTAGATTGCTTTCCAAATAGACACTCTTCACACAACTAATCAGAATGATCAAACAATGGCAAACCTTTCACCATGTGCGTTTTGGCCAACAACTTAAGCCCACCAAAGTGTAAATGCCAAGTCTTAAGTGTCATATCCAAGATAAATCTCTATAGCAAGTTTTTAAGCACTTAGCCATGTCATTTTGAACATTTAATAAGAACATTTGATTTTTGGATATAGGAACCTTAGCAATTAAATTGTCATATTGATCTCTTAAAGAAGAACTATAATCTTTGATTGCAACATTATAACATTTCTCCAAGAGTTGTCCCAAAATCAAGATGTTAATAGTCATAACCGGCACATAAGAAACATTAGAAATGACTTGATGCTTTCTAGATTTTAAGTGAATCAAAATGTTACCTTCCCGTCGAATAGGAATTTAGGATGAATCACCAAAGGTAACGTTGCCGATCATCATGTCATTAAATTCCATGAACATCAATCTGTTGCCATACATATGATTACTTGCACCAATGTCTAGGTACCATGTATTATTCTATTCATCCGCATCTCCTTTAAGTGCCAAAAGTAAAGTTGGTTCCACAACTTCACTACCATTCGAATCATAATTCAACTTCACCTCAACAGTTTTGCTATGACATTTCCAATAGTAATGACCATATTTTTGACAATTATAACATTAAACTTGAGAGTTGTCACATTGACTCTGTTCGTAATTATTTTGCCTTCCACGTCCCCTTGAAGCGCTATGAACATGGTTATTGTCTTCTTTGTTTAAGAACTTTCCTCCACGTCTTCCTCTTCCTTGATCGCGACCTCTACCGCGACCATTTTTAAATCCACGTCCTTTTCCTTTCTGGTTCTGCTCACTATTGCTTTCATTTTCTTTTAATGAAAGCTTTGTTTGCAAGACATGCTCCACTTACCCCTTCTTCTTCTCCAAGATTTTTTCTTCATGGGCTTGCAAGGAACCCATAAGTTCATCAACCGTCATAGCTTCCAAGTCTTTGGATTCTTCAATGGCTACAACAATGTGATTAAACTTCTTCGTCAAACATCTAAGGATCTTTTCAATCACCATGATGTCACTCATGGTTTCTCCATACCACTTCATCTCATTCACAACAACTAATACTCTTGCAATATAATTTGAAAATGATTCAGATTTTTTCATGTGTAATGCTTCAAAGTTGCCTCTTAGACTTTGAAGACGAACTCTCTTTACTTTATCCATACCTTTAAAGGTACGATCAAGAATCTCCCAGGCTTCCTTAGAGGTGGTTGTTGCGGATATCTTCTTCAATGTTCCATCATCAACTTCTTGATGGATGAGAGTAAGAAACTTTTGATCTTTCTTTCTGGTTGTTTTCAAAACATCCTTCTCATTTTGAGTTAGAACAACATCGTCTTCGTGCTCATCATAGCCCGTGTGTACTATTTCCCACACACTTTAAGAATCAAGCAAAGCCTTCAGTCTGATAAAACAATTACCAAAATTTTCTTTGGTAAATTTAGGAACTTGGAATGGAACCAACTTATTTACCATCTTCTTTTCTTGACAAGGACCTTCTGAAAGCTTTTATACCACTTTGTTGGGAGAACACTAAGTATTTGAGGAGGAAGGAGAGAAAAAATGAGGAAAACTTAGAATGTTTTGTTTTTTCAACTTGATTTCAAATGCTATGCTTACATGAGTTTATATAGTGCTCAAATGAGCATCAAACATTTATGACATACATGAATCCTATGAACTAAATCCAAACATGAATCATAATAAATATTAGTGCATGCATATAAATTAATGTACATACATGAACTATGCAAATACATGAACTAGAAAATACATAAACTAAATAAATGCATAAACATGTACCAAATTGGAATACATGAATCATGTTTAGTATAAATACGAATATAACATACCAATTATTTACTTCCATAATTTTGCATATCTATTTTAATTCATCTTCCACCATTTATAATGTTCTCATTTCAATACATATATTTGTCATGACCTATCATTTATCATCTTTTTTCATAAATTCTAAATAAAATTATTTGTATGAAATGCTTGTATTCATAAAACTAGATTGCTATTTGTTTGGTCCTTTATTTGAATAGGCCTGCATCTGTGATGAATACCACTTATTAGTTGACATATTATGGATTTGTAAATGGATGACAATATGCTTATCTGATTTTCAGTTAGTTCTTTGAAATGATTAATTAAAAAATCCGAATAGAAAATTCTTAGAACCAAAAAATGAGTTTTGTTTAGTAAAATTCAAGAAATTTCTCTCAAATCTTTGTAAAAAAAATAAGTTATTTTCGTAAAATGATAAGCTGTTTAAGTTTGGTTTATAAAAGAAACACACTATGTTGCCATTAGAAATTTGAGAATTTGTCAGAATTCCATTTCTTTTTCTGATTTCTGATTCAATTTTTTTATTCTCTGATTCATTTTTTATTCTCTGTTTTATTCTCTATTTATTCTCTTGGATCAAGAGCCCAAGAGCACTTTCTGTTAAGCTCTCTGTACAAGATCATGACACCCATAATCAACATCTATGGTTGCGCTTGTATCTTCTCTTTTATAAATAGAATACTGTAGTTGCTCTTCAGGGAGAACAGAAATACAACTTCTCAATTGCAGTTTAACTTTTTGTTTTCTTATATGGTATCAAAACCTACTATAGGCCACTGCCATGTTTAGCAATTTATCCAATTTTACTTCTTCATATTTTCCAATGTTAAGAAGCCTATGTTCGTTCTCTTCTAAAACAGGCTGCCATGCTCGACTGCAAATCTACCACTACTCCATGCGCAATCGACAAACATCTTTCCTCAGCCTCTGGTCTTCCATTCATTGATGTCACATTGTATCGAAGCTTAATAGGTGGATTACTGTACCTCACAAATACCAAGCCAGATTTATCCTTTGCTGTAAACAGGCTCAATCAGTTTCGACAGCCCCCCACAATTGATCATTGGCAAGCACTAAAAAGGGTTTTGCGGTATGTGAAAGGAACTTCATCAGCAAGTTTGCACATTAAACCCAACACCCAGTTAACGGTCACCTCCTATTTGGATGCAGATTGGGCTTCCTCACCTGAAGATCGACATTTTGTTACTAGTTACTATGTCTATTTTGGACACACCTTAATCTCGTGGCAATCCAAGAAATAACATGTTCTTGCTCAATCAAGCACTAAATCTGAGTACACAGCATTACCAAATACAACAGTTAAAGTCACATGGATTCAATCCCTTCTCACAGACATTCATTACCCAAGTTTCTCTCCAATTATTTGGTGTGATAATATGAGTGCTAATCCCCTTGTTGCCAATCCAATTTTTCACATGCGTACTAAACATGTGGAAATCGATGTCCATTTCATCAGGGATAAAATTCTTCAGAACAAGCTTTAAGTTCGTTATGTCCCTTCTTACTATTAAATTGGCGACTGTCTTAGTAAACCGATGTCATCTTCATGGCATTCCTTCCTGTGCTCTAAACTTGGGGTGGTTCCACCACCCCTACATTTGCAGGGGGATATAAGAGAAACACACTAAGTTGCCATTAGAATTCTGAGAATCTGTCAGAATTTTGTTTCTTTTTCTGATTTCTAATTCAGTTTTTTTATTCTCTGTTTTATTATATTGGATCAAGAGCTCAAGAGCATTTTCTGTTAAGCTCTCTGTGCAAGATCACGACACCTATAATCAGCATCCATGGTTGTGCTTGTATCTTCTCTTCTATAAATAGAATATTGTAGTTGCTCTTCAGGGAGAGCAGAAATACGGCTTCTCAATTACAGTTTAACTCTTTGTTTTCTTATAAGGTCTTACACTCGCTATTGACATTCATTTTATAATTTTTATATTCATTGCCCTCATCTCATCAATAGCTATCAATTAATTACCATTTCATTCATTCAATATTTTCCACCTTTTACCAAAATTTAGCTTTTTAATTATCGTAGCCAACTACGTATAATTGAAAAAAAAAGAGGTTTAAATTTATTAAACTATATTCTAACAATGCAGTTTAACGATTGACAAGTGGTTCCCTACAATAATATTATTCTCTTACGTCATCGATGTCAAGAACTAAGTTATAAGTAAATCACAAGCTTCGGTCTCTTTTTTAAATTATTATTTTTACTTAAGTCATTTTTATCTCCTCTACTTCAAACATTGCCGTAAATTTTTAATAAGTGTTACTTATATGATTTTATAATTATATGAATATATGAATATATTTTTATATAATTTTTCGATATAAAAAAGTGTTTACAAGAATTAATTGATTTGAAAAGGAAAATCTTGTTTCTATGAAGGAAAAACTTGTCAAAAATTTAAAATTGAAACGGATCAAAAACTTTACATTATAAAAAACCTCATTTCAAATCAATCTGAAATGAATTTGTTATTTTGTGTAAATTTTCAAACGAATTATCTGTTGCAAATTTTTGAAATGGACATCTTTGTTGCAAAATGAAAAACAAATTATTCGCCATGAGGATCTAAAAAATGAGTATTTCATAGTAAAGGATCATCTTACCTTAAAGAAAAATTTGAAAAAAAGATATAACTACTTTAACACCTCAGTTCTCACTCCTTTGTTTATGTCACGTCGATCATGCATAGAGATACGCGTCATCAAATGTCAGCACATATATATTGTCTGCCGAGAACTGAGATGTTACTTTTCTGTTGGGACCCTTCCATAGGCCGAAGGGCAGCCTAATGAACTCACTCGCCATGTCAAGTTTACCCAACCATTGTTAAGCCTCTCCAATTCCAACAACAAACGATATCAGAATAATTGAAAGACTCAAAGCGAAAGTAAACAAACATACAAAGAGTGATCATTACATTACATATTTGCCTTACCCAAAATACACGATTGACCACATATATATACATACATAAACGAATGACCAACCTCTAACAAAAGGACCAAGAAAAGGGAACCGAATCGTCAAGGAATTAGGTAATCACCACATCTTTCCCTTTATCAGCCATCGAAGAACCTGAAATATTAATAAAATAGTGAGCCTAAAATCAACGTAGCTCAATGAGTAGTAAGGCTAGCATTTCATCCATAACCAACAATCCAAAACAATGCATGTATGCATGAGTAGTAAAAATAATGTAATATTTGAATGCATAACATAATATAAAAGTAGTTATAAACAGTGCAACAGTTACAAAAAATGTCTCAAATACTTTTTTTATGCCAATGAAAATTATATCCAGGTTAGGGTTAAATCAGCAAACCCAACCTATAGTCATCACTCGAACAGGTCCTCAGTCAGGCATACTAGCCACTCGAGTGGGTCATGAGCTAAGTGTACTCATCGAATACCCAAACCCCGACACTCGGCCTTCAAGTGTCGTGACTCAAGCGGGTTCTGATAATAGGCACATTGATCATATGTCCTAACCCCAACGCTTGGCCCTTGAGTCTAATCCTAATCATATCATGTACCCTAATCCTGATGCTCAGCCTTCGAGCCTACAGTCTCATTATCATGTATATCTATACATTTCAAAATCAATCAAATGTATTTGAATCTCATGAAATCATTTAAACCATGACATTTCACACAGATTTTATACGATGAACACAAGTTACGGAAAACACCTGAATCAAACTACTCACCTTAGGTTCTGCGCACTGATGTCCCGTCAACACTTGACCTAGTCCTGCAGTATTCACTCGAATCTATATTATTTAAGCTCAATTTCAGTTCTTTTCTGAGTGTGGCTTAATTCCTTATTCAACTATCCTTAATTGGTCACGATCGACCCAAATTTGATTATGTCAAATTTTGTCAATCGGTCAAAATTGCTCAACATGATTAATTTTGGTTATCCCTGGTCAATTTGGGTCCAATTGGGTCAAGTTATACCAAAATTGGGTCATTTAAGCAAATATCTCCAAATTCTAACACTTAGCCTGAATTCAAGCATTTGCTCTCTTTGTGCAGTGAATTTGTTGATTCTGCTACGATCAATCCATAAGTCGGATTTGAGCAAAACTTTTCAAATTTCATCTATACTTCCTAAAATTCATCAAAATTTTAGATTCTGATTTTTAGACACCATTTGCTATGGTTTCTAAGTGTAATAACAGGGACTGTGAAATCCCATATCTCATATGATAGATAGTTAAATGGTGCATCAATTGACCCCCTTATCCAATTCAGATTGGGGCAAAACTTGGTACACATAGTCTTGACATGTTCTATGACATCTCTATCAAATATCAGCTCAAAATACCTATGTTTGGTCAGTCAACAAGTCTCTTACTTCTCTATCATGTAACAGATTGTTCAAAACTTCAAATTTCCTATGGTTTTCCAAGTGCTTATCTATTCCTATTTTAGCATTAATCCGAGGCTATTCTTTTTTGTTTTTATAAGTGTTTAGATCCTAGAACTCTAATTAAATATGTTCTACCCAGAATAATAAGCAATTATAGTCATAATCACTCTCAAATATAACTTCTAAAACATAGCATGCATAAGGATTTTCAAAATTTTTTCTAAGTCCCAGAATGTCTAACTAACAAGTTACATTTGCAAGCATGGGAAATCAAAATCATAGAGGTTTATATTTCGAAATCTATACCCTCTTGTAGCCCCAAGTGTGAGGTTCGAACCAGTCTAACTTTTGGTCAAAATGGATGTTCTCAACCACTGCAAATAGGGTCTCAAATTTTCTCCAAAAACATTTTCCTTCTAAAAACTATTATAACAGTTAATCAACAGGGCAACTTTAACACTTTCTAAAACATGTTTAACATTTCAGTTTTCATTTCCTAACAATCAAAGATTACAGTACATGTGACAAGGATTCAAAAGAGCCATTTACCTCAAGATCTGATCTTTAATGGCCTCGGAATCAACACCTCAATGATTGGATCAACTCAAGTTTTTCAGTTTCTTGGTTCCCAACAGTGTGGAACAACCTCATTTCTTGGTTGTTTTCATCTCAAACGGATGGGGTTTAGACAAACAACTTACACAAACTTGTAAAGGCATGTGAGAGTTTTCCAATGGATGGTTTTTCTCTCTATTTGGATTAGGGATGAAGGAGAAAGGGGCGGCTGAAAGTGGCATCCAAACTATAAAAAGAAAAATCAGCTCAAAAGGGTGGTTTTGGTTGTATGTTCCACTCTTTCTTGCATGGCAAAAAACTCGCCATGTGGCCACCCACGTGGCTTGGGGCTTCCATGCAAGAAACACAAATGTCCCATGTTCAGAGCTCCAACCGACGGAGCTGCCGGGGGTACAAAACCAAGGGTACAAACCACGATCTTGGCTGGTTTTCATGCCTAAAAATCCCAAAAAAAGAAAAATTGGTGAAAATCCTATCAAAAACAAGGAAGGGGATAGTGTTGGACGCATGGGCTGTGCAGGCAAACGGGTCAGCCCACGTTCCTGGGCCGAATTCATGAGGCTTGTGAGCCCAAGCCGATTTTCAGCCTGCACAGGCATTACGACCCATGCGACCAAAATTTATGTTTTTTTCTATTTCTATTATTCCCCTTTTTGTATATATACATATACATGTATATATATATACACACACACACACATTCAATCCTTTTTTTTCATTATTATTTAATTTCCTCCACTTAGATACGCACCAATTATAGCACAATTTTCATCATTAATACATTTGTTTTCTAAAAATTTAATATTCTACCCAAAATTTACATTAATTTCACCAAAAGTTCAATAATTTCTCCAAAACTTAATAATCTTTCCGAAAAATCATATTATCTCCAGAAATTATATTTCCCTTATAATTTCATGTATTCTCCTCTCAAAATTGTATATTTCAATTATTCGAATTTTCTTCAATAAATGATTAAAAATAGGAAAAAATGAGAAAATTCGTGTATTTTCATTAAAAATTCCCAGAATAATATATGTATTGGACCCATTAATTGTGTATCAAAATCATGGGTCGTCACAGCCTCTCCTCCATATAAAAAATTTCGTCCTCGAAATTTATAGTGATCTAGGGAATACAGGTCAAGGAGCAACAGTCATCAACTCAAGGTAGTCGGATCATCAAGTTCTCACTCTCCCATATATCCTGCTCAGCGTCATGGAACTGTCAACGCACTCGTACCATCTGTATCTCCTTGTTGTACAACTTTTTCGCAGCTCGATCTATGATGGCCATAAGTAGCTCATCATATATACAGTCCTCTCGCAATCAATATACTTGCAATCAATAATATACAATGGATCAAGGTGGTATTTTTTCAACATAGAAACATAAAATACATTATGCACACCCGATAGCTGTGGTGGTAATGCTAGCCAATAAGCCACGGGGCAATCCTCTCAAGGATCTCAAAAGGCTCAATATATCTCAGTGCGAGCTTCCATGAAATCTCGAAGTGTGTTTGCCCCTTGCGAGGCAAAATGCGGAGGAGGACACGGTTACCAACATAAAACTCAAGGACCCTTCTTTGGTTATCTGCATAACTCTTGCATCAATCCTAAGCTACCTTCATATTATGTTGAATCCTCTGTACATTCTCATTTTGCTCCTTTATGAAGGTGAGGCCCAAGACTGCTCTGTAGCCAGTCTCGGCCCAACAAGCAAGGAATCTGCATGGTCGACTTTATAACGCCTCAAATGGTGTCATTCCGATGCTCGGCTGGTAGTTGTTATTATAAGCAAACTCGCACAAGGCTAAGTGATCCTCCCAGCTACTACCAAAATCTAAAATACAAGATCGCAACATATCGTCAAGAATATGAATCACACGCTCAAACTGACCATCAGTCTATAGATTGAATGTTGTACTAAGGTTCATCTTCGTCCCCAACTGAGCTTGTAATGCCTGCAAAAGCGAAACGTGAACCTGCCTTCTCTGTCTGATACTATGGATAAGGAAACCCCATGGAGGTTCATAATCTTTCTAATATAAAATCCATTTAATCGCTTTACTGAATCCTTGCTATGCATAAGAAGAAAGTGGGCAGATTTCATCAAACGATCCACACTACCCAGATAACATCATTTCTTTGTTGTGTACAAGGTAGTCCTGTGACGAAGTCCATAGTAATGTGTTTTCAGTTCCACTCCAGTATCGATAAGGGCTGTAAAGATCCACTGGGCCTCTAGTGCTCAGCCTTAACCTGTTGGCATGTGTCACATCTCTGAATGAAAGCTGTCGTGTCTTGTTTCATCCCGTGCCACCAATATGTGCATTTAGCATCCTAGAACAACTTATTGGCACTCGAATGAACAATATATCTTGAGCAGTGTAGCTTCTCGAGCACACTGCGCCTCAGACTAGCATCATCTAGTACCCACAACCGTTCCTTAAACCTCAGTGCACCCTGTGAATCAAGTGACCACACCCCATGAGAAGTGTTATCTACCCAAGCCCTGAATATGTTTTAGTTCACATCACGAGGTTGTCCCTCAATGATTTCTTAAACCTGGACTGGTTGGGTTCAAATTTGTGCACTGACTCTGGCCTCAAAAGATGACCAATGGATACGCATAGTTATGTCAAAATCCATTATTAACCACTCATGAGACATATGTCTCACCATGCATGCAGTCTCGACCAATTTTCAACTTAGGGCATCAACCACTACATTAGCCTTCCCCGGGTGGTACTCAATACTGAAGTCATAATCCTTCAAGAACTCCATCCATCACCTCTGTCTCATGTTCAAATCCTTTTGTAAGAACAAATATCTGAGGCTCTTATGATCTGAATAGAACATGAAACGCTCGTCATAAAGGTAATGTCGCCATATCTTAAGTAGAATACTACCACTACTAGCTCGAAGTCATGTACAGGGTAGTTCCTCTCATGATCCTTTAATTATCGAGAGACAAAAGTTATGACCCTGTCATCCTGCATCAATACACAGCCCAAGCCTACCTGTGATGCATCAATATATATGGTCGACTCTCAATTAGGCTTTGGCAATAATAGTAATAGAGCCGATGTCAATTTCTACTTAACTTAGAGAAAGGCGTCTTTGGACTTGTCAGTCTACACAAATGGAGCATCCTTCTGGTTAGCTTCGTCATTGGAGCTGCAATCCTCAAAAAGTTTTGGATGAAACGGTGATAATAGCCTACTAAACCCAAGACGTTGCGGATCTCTGTCACTGTGGTAGGTCTCAGCTAGCTGATAATCCCCTTGACCTTAGCGAGGTCAATAGAAATACCCTCAGCTCTAACCATGTGACCCAAAAATCAGACCTCTGATAGCCAAAACTCACACTTTGTAAACTTACATATAACCTATGTTCTCTCAAAGTTTGCAGTGCAATCCTCAAGTGCTCGACATGTTCTTCATGAGACCTCGAATAGATCAAGATATCATCAATGAAAATAATCACAAAGGTGTCGAGGTATGGCCGAAACACCCTCTACATAAGGTCCATAAATATAGTCAGGGCATTTGTCACACCGAATGACATGATCAAGAACTCATAGTGCCCATATCTAGTGAGAAATGTAGTCTTCGGCACATCTTCTTCCCCAACTCTCAACTAATGGTACCTAGATCTTAGATCAATCTTTGAAAATACCTTGGCACCTCTAAGCTGGTCAAATAAGTCATCAATACGCGAAAGGGTGTACTTATTCTTCATTGTCACATTGTTCAGCTACCAGTAGTCTATGCATAAACGGAGGTTCCTGTCTTTTTTCCTCATAAACAGTACTGAAGCACCCCAAGGTGACACACTAGGAGAGATGAAGCCCTTACTCAACAACTCTTCCAACCAGACCTTCAATTCCTGCAACTCGTTAGGCGCCATACAGTAAGGAGAAATTAATATAGATCGTGTCCTTGGAATGACCTCGATGATAAAGTTCATCTCCTGCTTAAGGGGTAAGTCAGGCAGATCCTCAAGGAACACATCAGGGAAATCTTTAATGACATAGATCCTGTCAATGTTTGATCATGAAAGTCTCTCATCTATGGTCATCAAACTGGCTAGAACCTCGTGCTGCGTCACTAATCTGCCATGAATACTCTGCCTATCTGAAGCTCTCCCCTAAAAGATAATAGTGGGTTGGCCTGGAATCTAAAACACAACCCTCTTGGCGTAGCAATCCACATATGCATGGTACGAAGCTAGCCAATCCATACTAAATAAGGCATCAAACTTGAAAAACTCCAACACCAAAAGGTCTACCATAGTCTCGAAGTCCCCCATCCTAAGTACACACCTCTCACATATCATGTTGGGTAGATGTGTTCCCCAACGGCAATGCTCAACATCAACCATATAGGAGCCCTAACTGGCTTAAGTCCTAGTCTATCTATGGCACATCCAAAAATAAATGACACATCCAAAAATAAAGGACAAAGTAGAACCAGCATCAACCAACACGTATGCAGATGAATCACAAAGTGAAACAGTACTTTCTACCAAGGTCCTTGTTGAATCAGGGTCAGGTTGGTTGATAGCCTGTGTTCTATCTCTAATAACTAGGGCAGAAGATGTAAGAGTCGAACACTCAGCCCTCTTGTATCCAACCTGTCTGCACTGATAGCATATAAAGGGTGGTCTTTGTCCTCCCTAATAACTCTGGTTCTATCCACAACCTCGACCACGGCTTCTACCTCAGGCCCTATAAAATGTGCTCTACTACTCTACCAGTAGTTGTGCCTGCGCAAGAGTGGTTGCAAGCCTTTCTGGCGGTCTGGCTAAGAGTACCACTCTACTGTCCCTCATAGAACCTCCTCTTCTTCTACTTCTGATAAAGACCATGGCCTCAATAACCCCCAGGCTCACCTCCATATGATGGTTGAGCCTATGATACGGCCTACTACTATGGTTGTGGCTGAAGGGTACTGCCAGATACTACTGAAATCTCAAGGTGTTCATCTAAACCATCCATCTCATATCATAGGGCCTCCATCTAGATCTCCTTTAAGGTCCAAAACTTGGATGTAGAAGTCGCCTACTTGATAGCGACCCTCAACTTTTGTCAATAGAATCTAGCCCTCTCTCTCTCTGATCAGATATCAACCCAGGTGCGTAGGCTTCCAACTGTAAGAATCGATGTGTATATTTTCTCACGGTCATGGTCCCCTAGCCTAGGCTCAGAAACTCTACCTTCTTACGTTCCCTCTCAGTCTTATGAACATAAGCCTTAAGAAATAGTTCTCTAGACTTGGCCCAAGAAGTGATTAGGCCGTCAATCCTCCTCGTAGAATGCCATGTTCTAGCAGCCTCACTTTCTAACATATGGGCTGAAAGAGAACTTGATCTGCCTTTGATAATTTCAGGGTCTCAGCATTCTTCTCCATGTTCAACAACCAATCTTATGATGCCTCTAAACTAATGCCACCATTGAACCTTTGTAACATCTTGAAAAATTTATATGAAATTTGAAGTTTTATTTAGAGATGCGAGTACTCGGTCTTCATTTTGCTTTCGAGTTCCCATGTGGCTTCTTCTACTCCGTGATGTTTCCATAGCACATTCACTAATGGGATATCCTTTGTTCTTAGATTCTGTACCTTATGGTTAAGGATTCTAACCATTGTTTTCTTATATGTAGCATCATCTTGAATATTCACTTCCTCCCAATGAATGATGTGAGAGGAGTCAAGTTCGTATTTCCTCAACATGGATACATATAATACGTTATGTGCTAAAGTCATCCAATTTGGTAGGTCCAACTCATAAGCGCATTCCCCATTTCTTTTAAGTATTTCAAAGGGTCTGACAAACTTTGGAGATAAACTTCCCTTTGAATCTGAACCTTTTGATACCCTATTGAGGATTGATCCTTAGAAATACTTTGTCCCCAACTTGAAACTCTAATGGTCTTCTCCTTTTGTCAGCTTAGCTCTTTTGACGACTCTTTGCAGTAGTCAGTCTCCTTTATATTAACTTGACTTGGTTGGTCATTTCTTCCACCATCAAGAGCCTCGAATGGAACCATTTTTATGCTTGCCTGATAATTGTTCTTATGGGCAAACTCCGCCAAGTGTAAGTATTTGTTCTAATTCCCCTTGAAGTCTAAAACACAAGACCTCAACATATCTTTCAAAATCTGGATAACTCTCTCAGACTGACCATCCATCTGAGGGTGAAATGCCACACTCATGGTGTGTTTAGTACCCATTTCCTTCTGTAAACTCTGCCAAAATTGTGAAGTAAAGTGAGTGTCTCTATTAGACATGATAGTCTTGGGCATACCATGAAGCCTGGCGATTTCTTTTACATAGATTTCTCCTAGCTTACTGACTTGATCTATAGATCTGATTGGCAAGAAGTGAGCCGCTCTAGTGAGACGATCCACAATCACCCAAATAGTATCTTCTCCGTTTTGGTTTCTAGGTAAACCATTGACGAAGTCCATGGCAATGTTATCCTACTTCCATTCAAGGATAAGGAGTGGTTGTAACATTTCAGAGGGTTTCCGGTGTTCCCCTTTCACTTGTTGACATATTAAGCACTTAGAGACGTATTTGGTTATGCCCCTTTTCATTCATCTCCACCAGTAGGTTTTTCTAAGGTTCTAGTACATCTTATCCCCGCCTGGGTGCATGGTTTATTTAGTCTGGTGAGCTTCATCAAGTATAATTTGCTTCCTCTGTCCCTCTTGAGGTACACATATCCTTTCCTAGAACCTTAGGATGTTTTCAGCATCCATCTTGAAGTCAGTATGTTTGCCTTGTGTAACTCCTTCGATCAGACTGTAAGCCATTTGTCTTGCCTTTGTTCATCCCTAATCTAGTGCAGAGGATCTGGTTGGCAAGACATAGTGTAAAGATAGGCTTCTTTCTCGTTAAGGTTTACACCCAACCTAAAATCTTCGATCAACTGGTACATCTGACCTTTCTCCTCATTTTGTATTCTTGAATTTTATACAAAGGCATGAGATATTGAAAAAGAGAAGAACAAGTGTGTGTCACTTGTAAAGTAACACCAGCCCAACCTGTCAGCTGGTTAAGTCCACTATCAAGAGAATGGTGGTCATGTCCAATGCTTAGAGATACGGGGGTTGGGGTGTTACAAGTGTGGTATCAGAGCCTAGGCATTAGTTGTTGGGCCAACAACAAAAAGTTTCCTCTGATACCAAGCGTGGTATCAGAGCCTAGGCATTAGTTGCTAGGCCAAAAACATAAAGTTTCCTCTGATACCAAGTGTGGTATCAGAACCTAGGCTTTAGATGCCTTGGGCGTAAAATGGAAATTCAAGCCTAAACATGTATTGATTAGGCTAGAAATAGAAAGTCAAACATTAG
Source organism: Tinospora cordifolia (assembly GCA_030144865.1). Taxonomy (NCBI): domain Eukaryota; kingdom Viridiplantae; phylum Streptophyta; class Magnoliopsida; order Ranunculales; family Menispermaceae; genus Tinospora; species Tinospora cordifolia. The sequence goes on from JAJIYU010000330.1 coordinate 42,517, forward strand.
TTGCTTGATAAGAATTAGAAACCCAAATTAGGGCTTCACAATGAATTGAATTAAAATTTTAGTGCCCTACCTTCTATTTTTGAAAATTGAAAAAAATGTTTTAGAAAGTGTTTTCAAAAAAGAAAGATATATTTTGAAATATTTTGTTTGGATACAAAAACTACAAGTTGAGCTGATAGTGGGTAAGTCTTATCCAGAGTAAAGTTAAACATTGAAAGGTAGGTGGGTTATCCTGCCCTAAAAAGTGTAGTTGCTAAGCAGACTTCGGTCTCGCCGTCCGATCTGGAGGTTGTCCCACCAATTCACATGAGTGGTCTGAGTTGAAGAACACCCTTACTTTCTATTAAAGAAAATAAGAAGGTTGGAAATTAGGGCAAGGAATTGATTAGAAGTCGAAAAAGATGCCAAATGTGGTATCTTGACTAGACAAAGGTTGTAAGTCAACCAAAACCAAACCCTAGGTCCAGAGAAAAGACCTTAGGTAGAAACGGGTGTAGCCATGGTGGCATAGTGGATCAAAAACATAAAACTCTAGGACATAGGCTAGAGACTGAAATTTTGTGAAAATAGAAAATTGTTTGATCAGGATACGAGACCAGAAAGCTTTTATAATTTTCAGTTTCTATGTAGTACGAGATGCATAGGAATTTGGGGTTATGGAGGAAGCTTGCACTCGGAGAATGATGGACCATGTGTGGTGAATGATCGGTAACTCTGGCAAAACGGGTTTTTCTATGCTCGCAAGTATGGGACGATTGAGTATAGTGGGCTCGGGAACCTTAGTTATCGACCAATTTGCAAAATTGTTTGGGTACAGCTCTGTTCTGAGTAAAAACCTAAGTGGAAGGGGTAGAGTGGTATGGGACACTCGAACCTGAAAGCTTACGTAGAAGCTTGGAACTTTGTTGTGCTGACTTGATTGTATGATTATATGATATGCATGTTGTAATGTTTATTTACTTTAAAACCAAATCTTGTACCTAATACGCATGAAAAGAACCTAAAAGAAAGACTTTAGGCCTCTGAACAAATCGAGAACCTAAAAACATGAATCTAGATGCATGATAGTACGAATATTTAACACATACTGACACTTTGCCTAATTTACAAGTAAATAGCTAGAGTTAAGAGGTACGTAACTTAATCCACCACCTCGGAGGAAACTGAACAACGAGAGCAGGAACTGCCTGCTGGGATTAATGCACGGATGGAGGCACGAATGGAGGCACGGATAGAAGCCATGATGAATGGAATGTCGCAGAGGGTACTAGATCAACTGAGAAGGACACTTCCACAGATAATCCCTCAGGTGGTTCCTCAGCCTCGAGCACCTGAACCTATTCCAGTCCAAGTCCCAGCACCAGTACCCAAGGAATGTCAAAGGAATCCAGAGGACTAGGAAGATGAAAAACAGAAAAAGATGTTGTTGGATTTGCAAAAGCTTCACCTTCCCTCATTCAGTGGAACTACTGATTGCATCTTTACTGATCGCTGGTACCAGGAGATGGAGGAGTTAGTAAATGTGCTAAAGGTGACAGGTTTAAGACGAGTAACACTAGCCACACACCAGTTCATAGGACCAGCCTGTGGATGGTGGCGGAGGATAATGCAGATGGATCCCAACACTAACGTTGAGGCCATGACCTAGGGAGAGTTCAGAGAAAAAGTTTATGAGAAATTCTTCCCGGAGGCAACTCTCAGAAAGCTGTGAGAAGACTTCATGAGACTCAACCAGAGGGATCTCACAGTAACTAAATACCAGAGGAAGTTTACTGAGCTGGCCAAATTTTCTCAAGAACTGATCCAGGAAGAAAGAATGAAAGCCAACAGATTTGCACAAGGTTTCAAGATCGAGATCCAAAATGTCATCATAACATTAGGCTTCTAAACCTATAAGGAAGTTGTTGAGCGGACCCTAATTTTGGAACAAGAACTCAACCGGAACAAAGGTTGAGAGGAAAGAATAAGCAGAATGAAAATGGAAAGGACCAACAAGGGACCCAGAAGAAAAGCAAAAGTGGCAAGGCTCCACAAAAATAGGGGCAGAACAAAGACGAGTCAAGGGAAGAAGCTAAGAGGTTAGGATTGTGTTTCGTATGCAAGTAAAAGGGTCATTTGGCAAAAAATTGCCCAACTACACCGGCTTAGGCTACCTAGCAACAAGAACAAAATACTCGAGGGGGAAAGTCAGAATGGGTGACCTCAAGCCAGATAGAATTAGAATGTTGATCAAGGGCAAAACTAGGGTCGTGGTCAAAATTAGGCTAGAATGTTCGCGATTGAAACCCAGGTTGACCAGGCACCCGTAGTAGAAGGTACATTCCTATTGTTTAATGTTGCTGTGAGACTGTTGTTTGACTCGGGTGCCTCAAAATCTTTTATCTTAGAAAAACTAGTTGATAGGTTACAACTTGTGACAAAAATAATGCATTTGACTTTGATTGTGTCCACACCAATAGGGACCATTGTGACTTCAAAAAAGATGTGTAGTTGTGACCTTAGGGTTGGGGATAAACTTTTAACAGTTGACCTATATACCCTACCTTTCTATGGCTATGACGTAATCTTGGGGATGGATTGGTTAGACTAGTACCAGGCCCAGATAGATTGTCCTAAGATATGGGTAACCATAACATTACTTTCTAGGGACATCTTTAAAATCAATGGGAATATGCGGAGACTGCCAAGGAGTACAACCCTAGCCTTGATGAAATGTTTGAAGTAGACGGATAAGTTCGAAGAACTCTCTAAAGAAGAACCTACTGGCTTGAAGAATATTTACGACCTAACTGTAATCAGTGAGTACGAGGATGTGTTCCCAAATGACTTACTTGGACTACCAAGCTAGAAAGTTAGAGTTCAAAATTGAACTTCACCCTGGAACCAACCCTATAGCCATACCTCCTTATAGAATGGTGCCAGTAGAACTAATTGAGCTAAAAACTCAACTGGATGAACTTAGGGAGAAAGGTTTCATCGGGTCGAGTGAATCACCCTGAGGAGCCCCAGTACTATTCGTGGAAAAGAAGGATGGTTTCTTGCGACTGTGTGTCGACTACCGAAAGTTGAATCAAGCTACAGTAAAGAACAAATATCCTTTTACCAAGGATTGATGACCTATTTAATCAATTGCAATGAGCCACTCATTTCACTAAAATTGATCTTAGGTCAGGATACCATCAGCTGAGGACTCGAGAGTTTGACATTCGCAAGACAGCCTTTATAACAAGATATGAACACTTCGAGTTCAACATGATACCCTTTGGTTTGAGCAATGCCCCGGCGGCCTTTATGGATTTGATGAACTGAGTGTTTAGAAAGTATGTTGACCAGTTTGTGGTGGTATTCGTAGATGACATCCTAATCTACTCCAAGTCAGAGGCTGAATACTTAGAACACTTGTAGATAGTGTTGGAGACACTCAGGAGGCATCAATTATATGCCAAGTTCAGCAAGTGCAAGTTCTAGATGGAAACTGTCAAGTTCCTAGGCCACGTTGTATCAGCAAAAGGTATTGCTATAGAAACGAAAAAGGTAGAAGCCGTCATGAACTGGAAGCAACCCAAGACAGTAACAGAAATCAGAAGTTTCTTGGGCTTAGAAGGCTATTACGGAAGGTTCATTAAAGACTATTCCAAGTTGGCATAACCTATGACTAAGTTGACCAGAAAAGGAGTTAAGTTCCAATGGGATGAGAAATGTGAACGGTCATTCTAGGACAAGCTTGACTACGACTCCTGTTCTAGTCACCCCAACTCTTGGTGTTACTTACACACTCTATACTAATGCTTCACTGAGTGGACTTGGAGCAGTGTTGATGTAGGAAAGACAGGTAGTTGTTTATACTTTGCGACAACTGAAGGTTCATGAGAAGAATTACCCTACTCATGACCTAGAATTAGCGGCCATTGTGTTTGCCCTGAAGATTTGGAGACACTACCTTCATGGTGAGAAATTTGATCTGTTTTCATATCACAAGAGCTTGAAATACATTTACATCCAGAGAGAACTGAATCTCAGGCAACAAAGGTGGATGGAGTTTCTTAAGGATTATGATTTTCAATTACATTACCATCCAGGAAAGGCCAATGTGGTGGCCGATGCCTTGAGTAGAAAGTTCAATAAACAAGATGAGGAGAAAGGCGAGATGTAATAGTTGATTGAAGATTTTAGGTTGGGTGTAAACCTTAATAAAAAAGAAGCCTATCTTTACACTATGTCTTGTCAACTAGATCTTCTGCACCAGATCAGGGATGAACAAAGGCAAGACAAATGGCTTACCAATTTGATTGAAGGAGTTACACAAGGCAAGCATACTAACTTCAGGATAGATGCTGAAAATATCCTAAGGTTCGGGGAAAGGATGTGTGTACCTCAACAGGGACAGAGCAAGCAAATTATACTTGATGAAGCCCACCAGACTAAGTACACCATGCACCCAAGCAGGGATAAAGTGTACCAGAATCTTAGGAAAACCTATTGGTGGATAGGAATGAAAAGGGAAATAGCCAAATACGTCTCTAAGTGCTTAATATGTCAACAAGTGAAAGCGAAACACCAGAAACCTTCTAGAATGTTACAACCACTCCCTATCCCTAAATGGAAATGGGATAACATTGCTATGGAGAAGATACTATTTGGGTGATTGTTGATCGTCTCACTAGAGTGACACACTTCTTGTGAATCAAATCCATAGATCAAGTCAGTAAGCTGGGAGAAATCTATGTAAAAGAAATCGTCAGGCTTCATGGTGTGCCCAAGACTATGATGTCTGATAGAAACACTTGTTTTACTTCACAGTTTTGGCAAGGTCTACAGAAGGAAATGGGTACTAAACTCGCCATGAGTGCGACATTTCAGCTTCAGAGGGATGGTCAGTCTGAGAGAGTTATCCAGATTTTGGAAGATATGTTGAGGTCTTGCGTTTTAAACTTCAAGGGGAATTGGAGCAAGTGCTTACACTTGGCGGAGTTTGCCTATAACAATAGTCATCAGGCAAGCATAAAAATGGTTCCATTCGAGGCTCTCTATGGAAGACCCTATAGATCACCTACCTGTTGGGTTGAACTTGAAGATCAAGTATTAACTGGGCTAGACATGGTGGAAGAAACAAGCAACCAAGTCAAGTTAATACAAAAGAGACTAACTGCTACACAGAGTAGTCAAAAGAGCTACGCTGACAAAAGGAAAAGAACATTAGAGTTCCAAGTTGGGGACAAAGTATTTCTGAGGATCAATCCACAGAAGGGTATCAAAAGGTTCAGATTCAAACGGAAGTTATCTCCAAGGTTTGTTAGACCCATTGAAATACTTAGAAGAATCGGGGAATGTGCTTATGAGTTAGACCTACCAAACTAGATGACTTCAGCACATAACGTATTCCATGTATCCATATTGAAAAAATACAAACCCGACCCCTCTCACATCATTCATTGGAAAGAAGTGAATATTCAAGATGATGCTACCTACAAGAAAACAACAGTCAGAATCCTTGACCACAAGGTACATAATCTAAGAACAAAGGGTATCCCACTAGTGAAGGTGTTGTGGAAAAATCACGGAGTAGAAGAAGCCACGTGGAAACTCGAAAGCGAAATGAAGACCAAGTACCTGCATCTGTTCACAAGAAATACCTAAATATGTACAAATTTTGAAGAAGAAATTTTTCTAAGGAGGGTAGGTTGTAACATCTCGAAAAATTCATATAAAATTTAAATTTTTATTTAGAAAATTATACGAAACTAACGGATAAAAAATTTGGTAAGTCTTAGTTTATCCAAATAAGGAATAAAATTAATTTAATGAATTTTTGAAAGAAAATATATGAATATAATATATAACATGGGATATCATATTCAAAAACACAAGGATATGTGCAATTTTTTAGGAAAACAAGATTAAAAAGTCAATTGGGATTAAGATTTGGCAAAAATTCGAAAATAATTATTTTTCCCTTAAAATTAGAAAGTACAAAATTGTAGAGAATTTAGGTGTTTTACTCCAAGAAAAACTCAAAAGTTTTATTTTTTTCCCCTTTGAAAACCTATATAAAGCCCCTCTAGGCTCTCACTTCCCTCATTCCAAAATAAGAGTTGAAATTTTCTCTTATTTTCTCTAAACCTTCTTCTTGGCACCTCTTCCCATCTTTCCTTCCTCTTACTTGTGTATGAGAAGTTTTTCTCTCAAGTTGGAGAATTGAGTTGGGTGATCTTCATTGGCACTAGTACATAGGGGAATTGCTGCCGAAATTTCTGAAGAAAACATCACAAAGTGAAAGTGACTTCTAGAACACCCTTATGTTCTTATTTAAATTTATGACATACTCATTATTTGTGTGTTTTTCACTGAAATCAAATATTTTCAATTTTAGTTTCAGAATTTTAAAAGGTTTATTTCAATTTTTCAGTTTTGATTCATGTTTGAGTAATTATATCATTCATGCCATGTTAGTATCATGCTTAGGCTTTTAAATTAAAGTATGATGCACATTTTATGAGTGTTTCATAGATTGTGTATATTCTAAATTTTAGTTTGATTTCATATTCTAAAATTTATTTTATGAGATCATGATATGAGAATTAAGCTGAGACGATGAAAATAATAAACACGTACCATCATAGTGGTCAAGGCGACGCTATGGATGTTCTTTTCATATGAGTTAGGTCATATGGTTTTCAAATCTAAGTACTTGAGGCTTGTGTACCACAGTACCTTGTGAGTCACAACGTGTAACGGGTTGATGACGACATATGCCACTAACGGGTTGATGCTGAGTGGACCCTATTTACTTAGTTAAGAGCATCAAGGGATTAAAGACCCTTTTGGTCTGAGACTCGACTTGAAAAAATTGTTGTTTGAAACGCCTAATAATTGCAAGTGTTTGAATTATGATTGTGTTATGAATTTGAATATGAAAGATGGTTGTTCGAAAAGGATCCACTAGACTATGTGCTCACTCCTTCCTTTCTTTTTTTTTGGAACGTGAAACCTATGAAGTAGTTGAACATAGATAGTCCTTAGAAAGTTTTTACCTTATTATTTTTAGAATTTTTAAGGGTATGTTGCCCAAAGTTTTTATACTTTTCTATTAAAATTTTTTTTAAAGTTTTTCGCTGTAATAATTAGTATTTTTTTGACAACTTTAGAACTTTAAATTTTTCTTTCTATTATGAATAAAATAGTTTAAATTTCTTTATCTCTATTAATTTGCCTTGATTTTATTAAAGTGAAAATTTTGTATTCTTGAATTTCATACAAAGGCATGAGATATTGAAAAAGAGAAGATCAAGTGTGTGTCACTTATAAAGTAGCATCGACCCAACCTACTAGTTGGTTAAGGCCACCGTCAAGAGAATGGTGGTCATGTCCAATGCTTAGAGATACGGGGGTTGGAGTGTTACAACCTTTTAGGGTGAAAATCCATAAAACTCTTGAGGAGCCAGGCATGGGCTTTCTCATCTACCTGTCTGTCTTGGGCTGGGGCTATTGGAGCTACTACTGACCCAACTTGTAGTTCAACAGTAGGTAGCACAGGCGGAACAAGTTACACTACTGGCTTGACCTTCTATCTATCAGCCTCCAATTTATCTAACCTCTCCATTAATAAGGTCATTTGGGCTTGAGCAACCTCGTTAGAGGCCCTAATCACAGCATCGAGCCTCTGTATGGGGTCTAACTCGAGCTAAACTAGATGTGGTGGTGGTGGTGTCGACTCCCTAAGCTCGAGCAGTGGTCTGCCCCTCCTAGGGGGTACTCTACCCTTCCTGGGTGGAATCTTTATCTGTAGTTCAAATCAAACTATTGGTTATTCATGCATTCAAAACAAACTTGACTCTAAAAGTTTAATAGTATAGTATATTTTGTTCAAGATATGTTTTATGATTGATAGTTTTTTTTCTTTTGTTTTATGATTTGTTTACTTTCGTAATCATTTTGATATAAGCTAGTTCTCTATTTATTAGAGTTTTTTGATTCTTTTGAACCTAGGCTCTGATACGAAGTCTGTCAGGACCCCTTCCCTATGCCAAAGGGTGGCCCAATCGACACAGTGGCTCGACAAACTCAGTCGCCATGTCAAGTTCGCCCAACCACTGTTAAGTTTCTCCAACCCCAACAACAAATGATATCAGAATAATTGAAAAACTCAAAGTGAAAGTAAACAAACATGTGAAAAGTGATCATTATATTACATATTTGTCTTGCCCAAAATACACAGTTGACCACATATATGTACATACACAAAAGCATGGCCGACCTCTAACAAAAGGACCAAGAAAAGGGAACATAAATCATCAAGGGACTAGACAATCACCACACCTTTTCCTTTATTAGCCACCAAAGAACTTGAATTAATAATAGAGTAGTGAGCGTAAAATCAACATGGCTCAGTGAATAGTAAGGCCAACATATCATCCATAACCAACATTCCAAAATAGTACATGTATGCATAAGCTGTAAAAATGATGTAATATTTGAATGCATAGCATAGTATAAAAGCAATTATGAGAGTGCAATAGTCACAGAAAACATCTCAAATACATGCTAGTGAAAAATTGTATCCAGGCTAGAGTTAGATTAGCAGACCCAACTATTGTTATCGCTCGAGCGGGTACTGAGTCAGGCGTACTAGCTACTCGAGAGGCGTACTCATCGAATATCCTAATCTTGACACTTGGCCTTCGAGCAGGTTAGAGCAACTTTAACACTTTCTAAAAGATGTCTAACATTTTGATTTCATTTCCTATCAATCAGATATTGTATTACACGTAACAAGGATTCAAAAGAGTCATTTTACCTTAAAATCTGATCTCTAATGGCCTAGGAACTAACACTTCAAAGATTGGATCAACTCAAGGTTCTCAGTTTTTGGGTTTCCAATAGTGTGGAACAGCCCCCTTTCTTGGTTGTTTTCATCTCAAATGGATGGGGGTTTGGACAACTAGCTTTCACAGATTTGTAGAGGCATGTGAGAGCTTTCCAACGGATGGTTTTTCACTCTATTTGAGTTAGGGACGAAGGAGAAAGGGGCAATTGAAAGTAGCATCCAAACAAGAAAAAAATATACTCAAAATGGTGGTTTTTGTTACATTTTCCACCCCTTTTTGCATGGCAAAATGCTCGCCATATGGCTTTTGAGCTGCCATGCAAGAAGCACAGATGTCTCATATTCAGAGCTTTGGCTAGCGGAGGTGTAGAAGGCACAAAACCAGCAGCACAAACCATGATCTTGGCTAGTTTTCTCGCCAAAAACCCAGAAAATTGGTGAAAATCTCGTCAAAACAAGTAAGGGGATGGTGTTGGGCGTGTGGGCACGCGCCAAGGCCGAATTTGTGCGGCCCGTGAGCCGAGCCGATTTTCGGCCCGCGTGGCTGAAACTCGTGTTTTTTTTTTCTATTTCTAGTATTTCTCTTTTTGTATATATACATATACATCTATATATATACATTCAATCCATTTTTTTTCATTATTATTTAATTTCCTCCACTTACTCACCAATTATATCACAATTTTCATCATTAATACATTTATTTTCTAAAAATTTAATATTCTACCCAAAATTTACATTAATTTCACCAAAAGTTCAATAATTTCTCCAAAACTTAATAATCTTTCTGAAAAATCATATTATCTTCAGAAATTATATTTCCCTTATAATTTTATGTATTTTCTCTCAAAATTGTATTTTTCCAATTATTCAAATTTTCTTCAATATATGATTAAAACTAAGAAAAATTGAAAAAAATTTTGTATATTTTTATTAAAAATTCTCATAAAAATATGTGTATTGGACCCACTAATTGTGTATCAAAATTATGGGTTGTCATATTTTCTCTCATTCATTTTTCATTAATTATCTTCTGGACATACCAGATCTCACACAAATGATTCATCAATCTCTTGGACATACCAAGAGAAGATCCCACGTAATAAAACATGGTAATTCTCATCAAAACTCACGAATTAAACTGAATAAGACTAGATATAAAATGTTCAAGTGATCATCTATAAACAAGCCCATGTCGCTCAATACCAACTTTTAAAAACATTAAGACAAACCAATAAAAAGAATCAATATTTGGTTATTGGTAGTTGGTGTTCGATTATAGGGCTACAATGACGATTAGGGTTTTTTGACACACTGTTTATACATATATTTCATGTATTACCGCTGTAACTCGGGGTATTACCACGGTAACCAAAACCCTAATCTTCCACGTACTAGTTGCATTACCGCAGCAATCACAAGAATTATCGCGGTAAGTAGAACATTGCTATATTTTGGGTTTCAGTTGCATTACTGTGGGCACTATCGCAGTAACCAATGGGTGGTTACTATGCAAAATTTCATGCTTCGCTTCGGTTTGCCGATTTTTTTGTACATTAATTAAACATCTCCTAAACCATGTTTTCATGGGTTTTCTAAGGTCTATTTATGCTTGAATGATTTTTATTTAATTTTACTTTTATTATTAAAACTCCTAAAATTTTGTAATTTTTTTTATTGACTTTTGGGGTATTACACTACTTAAAGATGAGTTCGATCATATACTCAATATAACTAAAACTATTTGTACTTTCAAAATTTAAAATCTGTAAATCAATGTATCTCTACTATGGTCAAAATCACTTCTCAATGAAAACTATATGGAGAAGGTATTGCTGGTTATGGTATGTTAAAAAAACACTCTCTACATTTTATGTCTTGCATATGTTTGTACAATAGCGGTGTCAAGAAAAAGGCTATTAGAAATATTCAAAATTATTTTCTTGACTTTTTGTTGCTGAGCAAAATAATGAATTATTAATGAGAATTTATGAACCCTCACTTGATGGCTTTATTTAATTCTAAGAAGTGAATGTGAGTACATATGATAATCGTAAAAATAGTAAAAGTTGCCATAAAAGTAATAGCCAAAGACGTGGTCATGGACAAAGTAATTTTTTTACTCGTGGTGGTGAAAATAATTTATCAATAGGCGAAAGAAAAAATTATCACTAGAAGTGGTATAATAATAGAAATCACAAAGCAATAATATTAAAAATTTATGCCACCATTGCGAAATAAAAGGGAATTAGTCACATTCATTGCTTGCTAAAGCACTTTGTTGATATTTATCAAGAATCATTGAAATTAAGAAAAGAGAAAATATTGAGGCAACTTTTGCTAAATAGGTTTTTGATTATAACAATGAGAATATGACAAATTTGGATATTACAGATTTCTTTGAATGCCTCAAATTTAGAATTGATCATCTTATTGATGATGAACATGTTCAAACACTATAAGAAAAAACATTCTCAATGGCTTATAAAATAAGCTATTAAAAAGTTTTCATGGCATGCAAATATGTGTCGTTGTTTAATGTGTCATAATAGCTCTTAGAGTTTTAGCAGTACAATTTTCTCTTATGACAGCATGTGCAATATGCCATGAAAACAATTTGGCCACATATGTCTCGGATAAAATGGCTTGAGCACCATGCTATTAAGTACTTTTTAACGACTTGTTTCACATGCTGTAAAAATTAATTGAACTGAATTTTACGATATAATGACATGTGTAACACACTGTAAAAGCAATATGTTTTAATTAACAAATTATATATGTAGTAAATTTAAAAGTTAATCTTATATTTTAACAACATGTTTTACATACCATTAAAAAAAATAAATAGTTTTTAACAACTCCAAAAAATATTTATATGCATCGAAGTACAACATTTTAGAATGTCATGACAAAAATTGTATGCACACTACTTACACCTACATTATATACTTAAAATGAGTACATATTCAAAAACTACAAAAGAATGGTTTGTCTTTCAAAAATATCTATAGTTGTATATTGCTCCAACTTCTTCATCTTTTCAATCTCCATACTTGAGTCAAATAATTAGACAAATATGTGAGCTCTTCTATAACTTAGTGGCCTCAACTTATTAAAATCTTCCTGCCCTCTAAATCACACAAGAACAACATCGTGAAAAATCTATTACAATAACTCTATATATATAGGCAAAATGGCAATAGGGCAACTGAAAATATGTTGGATCAATTCAAGAATTATTCCATGCAAGAAGAAATGGAGAAAAATAATGAGAAGGGCACAAAATTAATAGCGAAGCAGTAGAAAAACCTAAAAAAAAAGTAAGATGTGTTTCTCATCATTGTGCTAACCTTTTTGACCTTATTAAAGGTTTTGAATTTTCTTATACAAAGAAAATAATAATAAATAGCTCAACAAAATGAAAAGTAAATTTGTGTTAATATATCTTATTAGATATTATAATATCTATAAGATATTATTAGATTATATAAAAGATATTATACAATTATATTGTATCCAAAATATATTATTCTATATCTAAAAGATATGATACGGTATTTTGTATTTTTTCCTTTTTTGCTCTACTATACAATTATAAATACCCTACTTCACTATGTAAATCATTCATTCAAAATTGTAGTAATACAATATTCATCATGGTATCAGAGCGGGTCTAGTTTTTTTTTTTTTTTTAGCTTCGGCGATAACAATCAGCATTATTCCGATAGTATAACGATCAGCATTGCTCCAATCGTACAACGATCAAGACTAATCACTGTTTTTTGCTGTCCTGTGCCCATTGCTGCTCTCGGACCGATCAAGATAGATTGCTGTCCGTTGTTATTGAATCAACCCACCGGCGCAGGTTTGGTTTCTCGTGCTGCTGCTGTCAGAAAGCCCCCCCTAGTTCTGTCTCCCCACGGTTCTGTTGCTGCTGCCAGAAAGGCCCCCCTTTTGTTCGAATCAGTTGATTCCGTCTCCCCCCGCTGCTGCTACTGCTGCTGCCAGAAAGGCCCCCCCTTGGTTCGGTTTAGTTGATTCCGTCTCCCCCCGTTGCTGTTGCTGCTACCAGAAGGCCCCCCTTGCTTCAGTTTCGATTTCTTCCCCCCGCCCCCCGCTGTTCGGTGTTCCTTGCCCCCCCGGTTCGGTCTTCTGTCCCCCCCCCCACCATCTTTCGC
>JAJIYU010000331.1:0-55013 GCA_030144865.1 Tinospora cordifolia
GTTTGATTTCTTAATTGATTAATTAATAATCTTTTTTTTTTTGCTACTTTATAAAGGGTAATGATTGATTTTTTTTTTTTTTTTGTTTTTGTCAAAAAAAAAAAAAAGGGGGGGGGGGGGCCCCCCCCCCCCCCCCCCTCCGCCAAAATTAGGCGAAGCTACAGTGGCCCACCATCCTTGGCGGGCCACTGTAGCTCTCCGCTTGCTTTGGCGGAGAGAATGGCGTGGGTTGGAGTGACCAGCCCACGCCATTCCTCCAACCCACGCCAATTTTGGTGTGGGTTGGAGTTGCTCTTAGGAGTTGTGGATGGTCTTGGTTTGATGTTAATTTCATACCAATAGAAGGTATCTTAAATAGAGTTTACTTTTCTTCTTTAATTTAAACTCGTCTTTTATATATATTGGATATTTTTAAAACAATACTTATTGATTGTTTTAACCTTTAGCCATGTTTCATATAAGGGTTATTGAATGTTGTTCGAAGGTTGGTGCCACACGCAGAACATAGGAATTGTGCTCGCCACATCTATGCTAATTGGAAAAAAACATACAAGGGGCAAGAGTGCAAGAGTTTGTTTTAGAAGTATGTTAATGCAACTTACAAGGTTGATTTTAAGGAACACATGAGAACTTTGAAAGAATTGGATCCCCTCGCAAGTGAAGCCTTCATGAATCAAGAGCCACATGTGTTTTGTAAGGAATTCATTAGAACCTATCCAAGTGTGACAAGGTTGACAACAACCTTGCTGAAACATTCAATGGGTACATTACAAAGGCAAAGACCCTCCCAATTGTCAATATGTTGTATGAAATTAGAACTTCATTGATGGAGAGAATGAGGGTCAAGGATGATACAATCAAAAATTGTCAAAATGTTGTGGGTCACAGAATAAGGAAGAAATTGGAGATAAACAAGTACAATTTTGGATTTTGCATTCCAAAAGCTGCTCAAGGGGATAAGTTTCAGGTTAAAGTTGGGGACGATGGGTTTGTGGTGGACCTTCCATTGAGATCTTGCACATGCAGAGGTTGGGAATTGACTAGTATTCTATGTTGTCATGTAGTGTCATGCATTAATTTTTTGAAGGAAGACCCAGTGACATATGTAGACTCGTATTTGACCAATGCATTTTCTAAAAATGCATGCATTCTCTTTGGATCCTATAAACGAACCTAAAATGTGGTTAGAAGTTGAGGTTGATACAATTAAGCCCCCTCCGTACAAGAAGATGCTCGGACGACCAAAGAAGAATAGGAAAAAATCTATAGATGAAATGCGGGGAGATGGGAAGAAAATGCTCAAACATGGGATGATGATGACTTGTGGATTATGTGGAAAATTTGGGCACAACAAGATGACTTGTAGTAATAAAAACAATCCTGACTTTGTCCCAATTGGGCAAAAACAACCTGTAAGCACTAAATTCTGTTATAAATTACACTGTTTCATTTTATTGTAAATTATATTGTTTCATTTCATACTATTATAACATAAACGCTTGGTTCTTTAATGTAATAGGGAAAGAAAGGCATGCCAAGGAAGAATAATCTTACTAAAGATGTGAGTCAAATACAAACTTCAGTAACTGTAAGTCATCGTTATTTGTTTTATATGGTCTTGTTAAGATAGAAATTATGGTACTAATATCAAATAATGACAGATAGATGAGCTACCACCTCAAAGGAGACAAACACAAGAATCCACCCAAAGTGAAATGCATACTTCGAACCTTGGAAGAGCACCTTCCATGATTGAATGTGAGAGAAGAAAGTACAACAATGAAATGCGACAAGTGCGAAAGGGTTTTGGAGTAAGGATATTTAAAGAAATAGGAAATATGTACATGAGGGTATGTCTTGCATCTACATAGAATATATATTTTTTGAATATTTAGTAATGACTACACTAATTTCATGGTACCATTTGTTATTCATGTATTGCAAGATGCCTGGGAAAACAAATGCAAGATGTGTTGTTGGGCCAAGGGCCACGACTTCAGCCACGCTTGAGTTAACATGGGGCCAAAAACGTGTGAGAAAAAAAATGCCAGTGTGGAGGCCCTCAAGCAAAGGAGGTTCCTACTTCAACATTGGGGAGTCTCTAAATATAATGAACCAGTTGCGTATTGTGTTGCTACCTAAAGGAGCCTTTTTTTTAAGACAACTTCCTTCTTTTTTTTTTAAAAGACAATTGTATCTACAAGTTAGCAATCAATTTTTGTTACAAATAAACAATCAATTCAGGATTTTTTTTCTTTTATATCTTTAAAGTCCTTCCCGAACTGAAATTGCAACTAGATGTATAGATAAGTCACTGTATTGTAGTTAGAAAGTTTTTTGGTTTTGCAAGGGATAGCAATTTCATTGCAGAAGCAAAAAAACTTGCTATCAGCTTGAGTAGGTCACCTTGGGCACATTCAACTTCTTTAGAGGGTAAGTACACCTATTCAATTGCCTAGTATAATTCCCCATTTCGATTTATAGGGCGTTTGGTTTATAGGGCATGTCAATCAGGTTTGGGTGGATATTGCTGTATAATCTGCAGATTAGAGTGAGCTTTGGCCATGTAATTACAGAAGCTGGTAGAAAATGCATTGATGTGTGCTTCACTAAGAAACTTCTGTTGTTCTGTTGACAGTTTATCGACTCTAATATCACTTTTGTTCCTTTCTTGTTCAAAAAAAGACTCATTGTTTTATTCTTTGCTTTTGCTTACTGGCCGGTTTGATTAATCTAATAAAAATAGCATAAAAGTAAGAGGAAATTACAAAAAATGTCATTTTTTTAAACTTAATAACATACACATATGGGACTTTTTGTATATATTGCAGAAATATTGAGTTACTTTTACAATGCTTAAGAAGAATAATGGATGTTAGTCGATTGTTTCAGCATGATAATGATAAACATTAGGTGACTTTGTGAATTTTTTCATTTTATTTAGTCATTTGATTGAAATTTTTTTGATTCTAAATCAGTTCGAAAATTTGTTATTCATCTATGCACACATTGTACAGATTTTATTCAAAAAATGATAGCAAAAGATCGTATTTTGGACAAATTTCATGTCCTATTATGATATTATTCAAACGTTATACCAATATTATACTAGCAAAATGGCTATTTTGGTGTTATATAGGAGTTAGTAATGTGCTTCAAATTTGTATACACGCATTATTTGTATACTGAGTTGTTCAGAAGTAATACATTTGTGATACCAGAATAGATATGATACCACAATAGTTACATGTAATTTACGTTTGTATACGTCTATTATTCGTACTTGATATGGACATTATACCATGGACAGATATCGCGATAAACTAACATTCTTTGATTTTGTAAACATGGAGAATTCGAAACTTATACTACTGTGATACTAGAAAAGTTTTTTGAAAGGAGTTACATGTCATTTCAGACTGTGTACATGGATTATCGGCTTATGATACTAATATTATACCAGGTACATGTATCGCGCAATATTCATGTCATTCAAACATGTATACGTGTATTATTTGAATGTCATAGTATGGGTTTACTGGAAACAAGCTTGTCCTTGAAAATAACACGTCATACAAATATGTATACATGCCTTATTCGGATGTTATACTCATGTGATACCAGAACATATATTACATGAAAAGGTACACGTCATTCGGATTGGTATACACGTCATTCGAATAGGTATACTTGCAATATTTGCACGATATTTCACGTCCATCAAATATATACAAAAATTATTCCAAAGTATTACTATTGTTATACCAGAAGAGACAACCCAACACAGTTACACGTCATTAGAGTTTGTATACATGCATTATAGGTATGTGATACAAAGATTATACCTGGAACGGATATTGCATAATGATAATGTCATTCAAGTCTGTATACTGGCATTAATCTCGCAATATTCACATCGATCAAATGTGTATACAACAATTATTCGGATGTTATACGATTGTGATACCAGAACAGATAATCCAGTACAATTACACGTCATTTGAGTTTGTATTCATGCATTATCTATTAGTTATACCGAGATTATACCAGGAATAGATATCGCTTATTGATAACGTCATTCAAGTCTGTATACCAGCATTAATCTCGCGATATTCAAGTCGGTCAAATATGTATACAACGATTATTCGGATGTTATATGATTATGATACCAGAACAGATGATCCAGTACAATTACACGTCATTCAAGTTTTTATTCATTCATTATCTGTTAGTTATACTGAGATTATACTAGGAACAAATATCGTTTATTGATAACGTCATTCAAGTCTGTATACCAACATTATTCGCGAGATATTCACGTTTATCAAATATGTATACAAGCATTATTTCGATGTTATGCAATTGTTATACCAGAATAGATATTACCTGATTACATGTCACTTGGTTGTATACCCGCATTATTCTTTAATCATACTTGTCTGATATAAAGAATAGATTATCACGATGCATTTTCGTCATTAAAGAATAGATCATCACATTATTCATTAGTTATACCTACATTATACTATCGATATTAAAATATTATCACATTTTTCCGACATCATTTGAGTTTTATCCTGATATTACTCGAAAATAAGTCTAACAATGCAGTTGATATAACAAATATCAAGGGTATACAGTTGTTATTCACATGTCATACTAACGTTAAACATGCTTTAACACAAATTACAATTTTGAATTCTAATTTCATGTTATTCATACATTATTCAAATATTATACCTATGTTAGATAGACGATATTCTTACAGTATTCTCGTATGATACCTATATTATACTATCGATAATTGCACACTAAATGCAAAGAATATCATTTTTATTCAATCAATGGCCACTGAAAAATGGAACAATTGAGAATTTATTAATAATATGAAAGAAAAATATGTGAAAGAATATCTATAGTTGTGGAACACGTCTACATGTACTGATCTATACATAATCGTTTTTGTGTTACAAAAAGAATAGCAGATCTGGAAATCAAAAAAATAAAGGAACTTGTTACTTACCAGAAAACAATATATAATCGCTATGGCATATAAACCTGAAAACAATTACAATAGACAAAAAACAACTATCCAAATCATGATGCATCAATTAATCGCTATGGCATACTATTACTATGTATATAAATATGATCAAACAAGAAATTAATTTCAAACTACAAGCTCTTATAAAAAAAATGATATGAAAACATCAACCATGCTTAATTGAAATTATATTCTACTGTCATTTTGTTCAAATTAGTGAATAAGAAAAGCTACAACATTTAAACTAATTTCATAATTTTTGCGAAATAATTTTTGAGACAAAAAATAAGATACAACTAACAACAACAATTAAAATGAGTTTCGTTCTTCTTAGTCCTATTGATGTATATTTTTTTCTTCATGTGCTTGATCTCCGTGGACAATTTGGCTCTCTCCGCTCTAAGTTGTTCATTTTCATGCTCTATTTCAATATCTTTGCCCTCGCCTGAGTTGTTACCAATTCTAAATGCTCCACTTTTTCTTTTAGCTTTGCAATCTTATAAACAAAGGGAACGCATATTTCTTTTACATTGGCTGATGGAACAAGATCCACCCACCGAAACCAATAGCAGTCCTCTTCTGTTTGTCAAAAAAAAAAAAAAAAAAAAACAAACAAACAAACTACAATTTAGAAGCAAACACAATACTTTCTTTTATACAACCTTGATATGTAATTAAGACTTAGATCCCAATATTGACATCTTAAAAACCTTCTTTGTGGGTTATCATGACTGAATGATGTGTAACATATTGCAATCTCATTATGTTTGCATCTGCGCCTCTCATCTCCCACCTCGCCTTTCTCCATGGAAAATGTTGACTCAAACGAAGATGACATTCTGGCCAAAACCCAAGTTAACTGTCATTCAACCTCTCAATTGTACCAATTTGATGAACAAGTTAACATTAAATCAATCTCTCAATTGTACAAATTTGATGCAGCAGATATTTAACAATGAAATGAAAAAAATATTTGTTGAGTCCTTTAGTGCATCCTTTAGAGCATTCATCAAAACCACGTTAATTGGTATAAAATTATTAAATAAGAGTAAAATGAAAATCACCTTATAGAAAAGAAAGCTCTAAAACATCTCCAGAAAATCTAAAGACATAATTTTCTATAAGCTCTAAAAAATCACCTTATAGAAGAGAAAGCTCTAAAAATCTAAAAAATCTCAATTTGAACTTCAAGGTTTGAAAGTGAACTTAATATATTTGTATCCATTTAGGTCCAGCATTCACAAAGGTCTAAAACGTTTAATCAAATGAAAAACAAGAGCAACATTGATGTCATTGTTATTGATTGTACATTCCTCCATTTCAGATGTCTTTCTTCCATGTCAATTTGATAAATCCATGTCAAAGAGGGGCATTCAATTGCTGTTATAAAATAGAGATATGTAAAGTATTATATTTTTTTTTAGATAAGTCAGAAGAGGATATGCTAGACAAATTGATCAAAAATGGAAGTTTAGTTTTGATAAAATTGATCAAAAACAGAAGTTCATTTTTTTAGATAAATCCATTTGATAAAATTATGAACCAAGAAAAGTCGGTAACCATTGATTCACCGGTAACACAACATAAGAATAATTGCATGTGATATTAGTAGATATGCATAAACTCAAGCTTCACTTCGTCAACAATGAAAACGAAGACAATGATAAAACAATTATAGTAACAAAAAAAGGATAAATGCACACAAAAGATAATAGAAAGATTGTTGAAAGAAGTGAGCTCTCAAGCAAAAACCCAGCGCAGCAGCAGCAGCAAGCAACACGAAGGAGCAGATTGCCAAAACCCTTCGCCAACAACACAACAACAGTAGCACCCAAGAACAAGAATAACAACACATAGGAGCAATAACAACACACAAGAGCAGATGGACAAAACGCTTTAGAAACGATGCAACAAGCAATTTTTGCCCAAACCCTTTCCCAACGACGCAGCAGAACCACGTGATTTTGCCCTAATGATGTAGCAGCAACAGCTTTGCCCAAACCCTTCCCCAACAACGCATCAGTAGCAGCACATGATTTTGCACAAACGACGCAACAACAACAGCTTCACCAACGATGCAGCAGCTTCGCCAACAACGCAGCAAAAACACACGCGATAGTCTTCTCCTAGAAATGCAACTGCTGACTTCGTCCCCTCTGTCGCAATGCACCCTCTCCTCCCATGCTTCTTGTCAAGAAGCCTAGGTTAAAGCTTTTTCCTTGTTTGCATTTTCCTTTCCCTTTTTGCTTGTTCTTTTTTTTTTTTGAATTAGTTTTTCTTTCAGTTAAGATGTTGGTGATGATGATGTGGATGTAACATCATCTGTAATGGTGCCATCTCATTTAAAATTTTCCACATCAGCTGCTTACTGGGCTCCATGTTAGCCATTCAATTTTTATTTCAACTGTTGGATATAATTTACTATCAAATTGATAGGTTCATATTATTTTACCCAAAATAAAACGTTAGGATAAATTTGCAAAAAGCATGAAAGGTTGAAATTTTTAAGCCTATTAAGCCTTATTTAAATGCATCTAAATCTCATAGATAAAGAATATTTATTGAGCACGTTGTAGCTCATTGATTTTCTTTAACAATATAGGAACACCCGCACCTGGACAAAAAGACCCTATGAAGTTTTACTGTTCCCTGGGATTGGCTTTGAGCCCTTCCTGTGCAGCTTAGGTGGAGGGCGAAGAAGGCCTCCTTCCGGGGGGGCCCGAGCCATCAATGAGATACCGCTCTGGAAGAGCTAGAATTCTAACCTTGTGTCAAAACCTACGGGCCAAGGGACAGTCTCAGGTAGCGCAACCCTCGTGTTTAATTGCCACTATTGAGTTTGAAAACCTAAACAGACTGCCAGTGATAAGCCGGAGGAAGGTGAGGATGACGTCAAGTCATCATGCCCCGTATGCCCTGGGCGACACACATGCTACAATGGCCAGGACAAAGGGTAAAGGGAAGCAACCAACATAGGAAGAGTGGAGTATTCTTCAGTCACTGTTGTGTGCATATGCATAAATGTTTTGTAAGCTTATATTTTGTATAATTATAATTATTAATGTATATGCAACATCACCTAGAGGGATGTGGGTTCGTTTACACAAGATAAGAGCGTTAGAAATTGTAGATTATAAATTATGAATTATGGTTGATGATAGTATGTTAAATATTATTTATTATGAAATTATTAAAGAATGAATTGTTTATCATGTGATACGTTTCCTTTGGCATAAGTCAAAATTTTATGAAAAACTTTATTGATATTGTGTAATAAGGGTTAGAGAGGCTAATATAGAATTATATACGTAGATGTAATAAAATTTTAGAAAAGACTTTATTGATATTGTGTAATAAGGGTTAGAGAGGCTAACATAATATTATATATGTAGATGTAGTATATATGATATTATGTGCCGATCATGACGTCACCTTTACAATACATAGATATTAATATATGATGAATTTAACTTTTATTTGTGAAAACATAACTAGGATTCAAGAAAAATACGATAATGAAGAGTGTTTACATATAATTAAGTCTTTAAAAATTTCACCAAATATATTTTTACTAAGTGTAGTCTCTAAAAGTATGTAGTGCATTTTCATAATTATCATAAAAGTTATGTGGAGTTAGATATTAAAATAGTGTGAACTTAACATTTTTTTTTAAAAAATAATGAATTTAAGTAAATTATAAAAATAATTGAGTATTTTTTTCAAAGGAATTTAAGCAGATTTGATCGTAAATGATACTTATTTACATTCTCTTATAGTTGATTAATTCGTATTTTTTGTGGATTTGGGTGATATATCAAATCATGTAGGTTTATTTGTATCTATTTATATGGTTGATAATCTAGGTGTGTACTTGTTTGATTCGTTTGCAGTTATGCTAGGTGAAACACGGTGTGGCTTCATTCCTCATCAAATGGCCATTGCTTTGGCCACCACGTAGCTATAGTGTAGTGTCATTGTCGCCAATAATAATACACCTTCACCTTCCTTGGAAACATCCTCCGTGAAGAATTTGCTTCACTCGCATCCAAATAATTAAAAAGAAAGAAAAAAAATATCTTGTATGGATCTTGAGGGTTTTCAATTCCTTTGTTTTCTGTAGAGTTTCAACAAATATCTACTGTTAGATTCAAACAAACAAACAAACAAATAAAAAATATATGCAATTGCATTTCATTTTCTCTCCTCTTTTGTTTTTAGTTGTTGTTTTCGTTTTGGATTCGAATCCACTTTTACGTCTCTTTTTTTTTTTCTTCCTTTGCTTTTTGGATTGATATGATGGAGATTTGATGGGTTGAGATTGAGGCATGTAGGTGTTACTTAGTTATTGATGTAAATTATCTTATATTGATGTTTGAGAGATCTCGTTGAATGTCTGCTGTTGATTGAGATTAAAAATTAAAATGAAAATTTTGTGTTTTACTGTATTTATTATTAATTTCTGGTGTTTACCATTTTTTTTAAATATAATATAGCTATAGTAGTTAAAGCTATCATGAAAATTATTTTTTTTTATGTAATAAAAAGCTTGCATTTTCAATAATTTGTGCTACAGAATGTAGACAAAACTGTTATCTATAATATAACATAATTTTTTTTAATGCTGTAAAAGAGGAATTTTCTTGCAGTGTAAATAGGTTTTTATTTTATTTATTTATTTTATTAATAATTATTTAGTTTAGTAGTTTGCTCACCTTTCTACTCAAGTAAGGTTTCAGGTTCGAATCGTTGTGACTGTAACAACAGTTATTAGGAGACCCAACTCTTAAATAAAAAGCAAATTAGAGGTCAAGCAGTAATTTAGTCTCGAGATACGCATAAATTTGTCCGAGAATACACTGTGGGAAAGAAAAAAAAAAGTTTTTTTTTATTCTTTTTTTCTTCTTCTTGGCCAAAATTGCTTGCTCCAACTCTTGAGTTTCAATATTTGAAACACTTCATGTTTGTTCTCTAACAAGTATACTTCTAAATTTTTAGGTTTTTCTTTTTACTTTTTTAACAATCTTAAATCTTCGGAACACTTTTAAGACCCTAACTCCAAGAGTCTATTGCCTGAGTGCTTTCATAATAGGTATATATATTTTAATATATATTTTTTATTTTCTATTTTTTTGAGGTTCAAAAATAAGAAGAGTCTGGTTGCCGCAATCACTCAGACTTGAGATAACCCGATGACCTCACTCTCACATCCGAGAGTCACTGCCCTGATCTCTTATATGAGGGTTTGGGCTCTTTTGAATTTGAAAGAATCTGACTACCAGACTCTCTTAGATCTGAGTGTTCAACTGTCCCATTCTCTTTTTATTTTAATTTTATTAATTAATTTATATTTAATAGGTTCAGTTTGGTTGGCAAGACAAAAAGCTTGGTGAATGAGAGTGATATCGTTTCAATAGATAATAAATTTTATCGGTCATGTCTTTAACATTTGCAATTATTTCACCACCCAATATTGCTTTGTGTTTCTTGATTATAATCTAAAATTGGTTTATAGGTTAGTCCAATTATTTCACCACCCAATAATGCATTCATTACGTATAATCTTTTATTTATTTATTAGTTGATATCTTGTGTCTTCAGGTACATGTTGTTTAGATGTTAATGGAACTCTAATAAATATTACATTGACACCTAAGTAATTTAAATTTTTGTGTATCTATGTTAGAAAATTAATATATTTTGTGCTTATAATTACTTAACGTTTTTCTCAACTCACGAGTTATTACGAGTGGCGATTCGGCCAGGTGAATGGTCCAACTCTACTCACTACAAATGGTGGGGGGTGGGGGGTGGGGGGGAGAGATGCTTCTGGGATACTCGCAGTGCCGGCCCAATAATATCGGGGGCCCAGGGCAAAGCGATAATTAGGGGCCCCAAAAATAATGGTTAAATTAATTTATAATTAATTTATAATTTTTTTTAATTATATATATACATGGGTTCCTAAAAATGAGGGGCCCCAAGGGCGACGGGGGCCCAGGGCCGTCGCCCTTTGCGCCCCACCTCGGGGCCGGCCCTGGATACTCGCTAATGGATTCTTAAGGCTTCTTGATTTAATTCCAGTGGCTCCAAAGTGTTAAAAGGATTACGCATTGCGATTTTCTCACAGGATGATGAATTATAATTTGGCCTTGATGAGTCTTACAAATTGACTACATCACTCTTAAAATTAGAGAAATAATTTTTATAGTATTATTATATTATTTTTTATATCAATGTTATATCATTATTTATGAGTTAAATACATATCAATGTTTATTTAATATTATAATATTCATTAATAGTTGTTAATGTTATATTAACTGTATACTAATATTATACCAATTACATATTAATAGTTGTTAATTTATAGTTTTTATAGCACTATATATTAAAATTATACCAATTGTATATCAATATTACATTATTGTTTATAAGTTAAATATTATATTAATGTTATACTGATTGTATACTAACTTTTAGTATACTAATAGTTGTTAATCAATAGTTTTTACAACGTTATATGTCAATGTTATATCAATGGTTATAAGCTAAATGTTATATTGATTGTATACCAACTTTTGATATATTAGTAGTTGTTAATCAATGGTTTTTACTACACTGTATATCAATGTTATACCAACTATATACTAATGTTATATAATTATTTATAAGCTAAATGTAATACCAATGTTATATTGACCGTATACTAGTATTATACTAATAGTTTTTAATCAATGGTTTCTAGTATTTTTTACATTAAGTTTCTCATATATGTATAAAAATATAAGTACTTGTGACACTCCGATTTCCGAACATTTATAATTACTATATTGATCTCATTCTTAAAGAAGCATACACATATATATTAATTTTTGTCACATGACATCATCGAGAACTGAAATATTACTTGTTTCACACATCACTAATAATTCTCCTAGTCCCATCAGGTCACATCTCACAAAATCATATAAGTAAATAAATGAATAACAAATAGATTTATAACTAAAAATATGGGATGATATATTTGTTCAATTTAACCCAATAATAATCAAACTAACATCTGGTCCCATGGCCGAGTTTCAAATAATAATCCAATGAATAAAATAGTCAACAATGATCTAGACTCATCTCCTACTAAAATAGGAAACAACTTTTAATTTAGAAATAACCTCATTACTGAGGTATACTACTATTAAACTACTTTATGGTATCTCGTCGACATGAGTTTTCTCTTACTGGTTATTTGAAAAATAAAAAGTGGGGTGAGCTCAAAGAACCTATTGGATCATATATAATACATCTCAAGCATTATTAAAGTCAAAACATAGAATATGCAAACACTTGTCAAACATGAGACATTTTAAGTAATTTAATTGTTTTTTAGTTGACATTCCGACCGAAAGGACCATCCTCGGTGTTCTCATCAAAATAATAAGCGTCTAGCACTAATGACAAGGAGGGGTTATGCCCATCATCCAATATCCGGGAACTAGGGCTTAACCTAGTGTTCCATTTTAAATATAATATCAATTTCATAATTTGAGAACACCCTCAGTGATCAATTATGACTCACTGAGTCGGTATGTGACTTAGTTCTTAATTACAGTGATCTAAAAGTGTTTAACAAGATCAAGTTTCTAGCATGTTTAATGTCTTATACTTTCTACACATAACTAAAAAAAATATTGTGAAGACGGGAGTTTAATATGCACACGATTATAACACATGTTATTCAACACATAAAACATATTAGTCATCATATTATATCTGTATGAAATCAATCAATGACAATTATGACATAATCATACCCTAACATGCTCTTAGGTATTCAATCAAATAAACATACAACCATATTTCATATTTAAAACTAAAATAATACGAAATAGTATGTTAGTCATTTCCACCTTGTCCGTACAAATCTTCAAGTCCTTTTCTTTATGCATTGTAGTCCCAATGGTCTTGAATTCTCAACCTGAGGTATTTTTAAAGTTATCATTTTGCTCATAAATTTAATATATTCCAAATTTATATAACTAATTTATCTAATGTATATGCATATACATTCATAACTAATATTGTTTTAGATAACTATATTTTATGTTATGTATGAAGGTGTAGTTATTATTTATTGTTTAATATAAATTAGTTGAATGTATATATATATAATCTGATGTACTTATCTATTGCTTTTTATATTAACAAATTTGGATACCCATCTATTAACTGATTTTATGTTATAAAATCTGTAAAATCTCTTCTTTAGGTGTTAACTGATTACATATATTATAAAATCTGTTAATCTACAAATATTATATGTATATACTCACCATATATAAATATTATATAAAATCTGTTAATTTATTAATATGTTATGTAAAACATCAATCCGTTATAAAACATTATTAATATATATACATTTATATATTATATATTATATATATACATCCGGCAATGAATCATACATTATATATATGATTCATCTTACACATCCGATAATATATTATATATATTATATACATCCAGTAATGATATAACAATTGGTTTTCTGATACAATCAACTATATATATAAAATCAATATTCTCGATCAATTTTATATATATAGATATTAATCAATTTTCTCAATCCATCATTATATAGATATATATTATAGTATGTTTATTATGAATCAGTTTTTACGTATATACAATATAAATTTATTTCTACTGAATTATTTACATGTATTTTCAATTTACAATTCAATATATGTCTATTAATTCAAATTAAGTATTTCTACAACCTATTCTTAAAGAATATAAAGAAAAGAAGAATAAACTTATACATTTGATTTTCAATTTGCTCTATGAATGCGCTTTGAGAACTTCGTTAATGGCTTCTAGATGTTCCCTTGTTCTTCTTTGGCAGCTCTAGGGTTGTAAAAAAGTTTAGAATGTTTTTAAAATAGAAGGAATTAAGGTTTATATAGAAAATTCTACGTAGTCTCCTAGTTGTACTAGAATACCTAGTTTCCAGTTGTGTTAGAATACGTACAACGTAGTCTCCCAATTGTATTAGAATACCTAGTTCCTAGTTGTATTAGAATACATATAACATAGTCTTTCAGTTGTATACTTATATTAGAATACGTACCATGTAGTCTTCCAGTTATAGTAGAATATGTAATTAATTAATTTTTTTATATTTATTTATTTACTTTTTTCAATTATTACAATCTAACCCCCTTAATTTGAATTTTGTCTTCAAAATTTGAAATAGCTTACCTAAATTGTTTGTCATCCGCAACAATGCCAATTAGGTGCTCCTGGTGAATAAACTGAGATATTTGGTTTGCATTTCACTTCCTAATTCCCATGTTGCTTCCTCGACACCATGATGCCTCCAAAGGACTTTGACAAATGGGGGATGTCCTTTATTCTTAGGTTATGTACCTTGTGATCCAATATACTGACTGCGAACTCCTCGTATGCAGTGTTGTCTTATACCCATATGTCCTCCCATTGGATGATATGAGAGGGTCAAGCTCGTACTTCTGTAACATCAATATGTGGAAAACTAAGAATCGATGACATTTGGTTAGGTAGATAGAGCGCATATACACATTCTCCAACTCGTCTTGTGATCTCAAATGGCTCAATAAATCTTGGTGACAATTTTCCCTTGTGTCAAAATCTTCTAATACCTTTTTGAGGACTAACCCTCAAAAGCACTCTATCACCCACTTAGAACTCCAAGGGTCTCCTCCATCTATTAGCATAACTCTTCTGTCTATTCTAGGCTGTCGCATCTTGGTTTGATACTATAGTCTTGGGTACTCCGTGTAGTTTCACAATTTCCCTAACATAAGAATATCCAAATTTACTAACTGGATCTGTGGATCTGATTGGTAGGAAGTGAGTTACCTTTGTCAGATGATCAACTATAACCCACACAATGTCTTCCCCTTTCTGATTCTTAGGCAACCCGCTAACAAAATCCATCACAATGTTATCCCATTTCCACTCTGGTATAGGAAGAGTTTGGAGCAAACCTATGGGTCTCTTGTATTCAGCTTTCACCTGCTGACAAGTTAAACACTTAGAAACATATGTAGCCACATCTTTCTTCATCCCTTTCCACCAATAAGTCTTGCAAAGATTCCGATACATCTTGTCACCTCCAAGATGCATAGTATATTTAGTCTGGTGTGCCTCGTCTAATATCATTTGTTTACTCTACCCGTTCTCAGGTACACAAACCCTATTTCCTAATCACAGCATGTCATCTGTATCAATTTTAAAACCATTATGTCTGCCTTGTTTCATACCTTCTATAAGATCTAAGATCCACTTGTCCTATTTCTGCTCTTCCTTGATCTATTCGACTAGATCTGGCTGACACACCATAGTAAATAATATTGTTTGGTCCTCATCTTTTCTAACACCCAGATTATAACTCTCAATCAGCTGATACATTTGACCTCTTTTTTCTTCAATTTTACTATATTTTTTGCTCAAGGTGTCTGCTACAACATTTACCTTTCCTGGATGGTAGTGAAGCTAAAAGTCATAATCTTTCAAGAATTTCATCCACTTCTCTGCTGAGGTTCAACTCCTTTTGAGTGTATATGTATTTCAGACTTTTATGGTCTGAGCACAAGTCAAATCTCTCTCCATATAGGTAATGTCTCCAAATCTTCAAGGCAAAAATAATAGCTGCTAGCTCCAAGTTATGAGTTGGATAGTTCTATTTATGTTCTTTTAGTTGTCATGAGGCATAAGCGACAACCTTACCATCTTGCATTAGTACAACACCCAAACCATTCCTTGATGCATCAGTATAGAGTGTATAACCCACTGTATGAGTTGGGTAATAAGTATCGGGGTTGTAAGTCTCTTCTTCAACTCTTGGAGAGCTAACTCACATCTATCATCCCAAATAAACTTGACTCCTTTTCAAGTTATCTTTGTCATAGGGTCTACTAACCTGGAGAAATCTTGGATGAATCGCCTGTAATATCTAGCTAACCCCGAGAAACTTCGAATCTCAGTGACTATCTTTGGTTGTTTCCAGTTCATGACCGCTTCTATTTTTTCTGGGTCAACATCAATACCCTTTGCAGATACTATATGCCCAAGAAATTTTACCATCTTCATCCAAAATTCACATTTGCTAAATTTGGCATGCAATTGGTGATTTTTAAGAGTCTCCAAAACAATCTCTAAGTGTCTCACATGATCTTCCTCTAATTTCAAATAAATCAAGATGTCATCCACAAAAACTACTGCAAATTGGTCCAAGTAAGGTCTAAAAACCCTGTTCATCAAATCCATAAAAGTTGTTGGGGCATTAGTCAGACCAAAAGGCATTATAGCAAACTCAAAGAGACCATATCTGATTCTAAATGCTATTTTTGAAATGTCTGAATTTCGAATACGCAGCTAGTGATATCCTGACCTTAGATCAATCTTAGAAAAATATGTGGCTCCTCTTCATTGATCAAATTAGTCATCAATTCTAAGTAATGGATACTTATTATTCACAGTAGTATTGTTTAGCTTCCTGTAATCAATGCATAATTGCATAAACCCATCCTTCTTCTTCACAAATAACACTTGTGCACCCCAAGGTGGTTCACTCGAATGAATGAAACATTTTGCCCGAAGTTCATCTAACAGAGTCTATAATTCCTTTAGTTCAAAAGTTGTCATCCCATAAGGTGGAATAGCTATAGGATTAGTTCTTGGACAAACTTCAATCTTGAACTCTACTTCCCTTCGTGGTGGCAGTCATGGCAAGTCATTTGGGAATACATCCACGTAGTCTCTCACTACCACAATGTCTTGTATCCTGAATGAGGCTCTGACACATCTTCATCCATCAGCTTTCAAAAATCCTCCCCTTCGCTTATGCTGTATAACATTGCCGCCATGGGGTTTCGGGGTAGTAACTCCAAATTTCACCAAAGATCTTCGCCAACTCACCAAATGGTAACGTCAATGTGACTCTCTATCTCAAGTAACTAATTCGAGCCTGGTACTGTGTCAACCAGTCCATACCCAATATCACAACATAGCCATTAGAAGGTATTATTCTGAGATCTTTAGTTATTAGTCTGTCCCCAAATCTCAACTCACATGTGCAAATCTTTCGAGAAGCTTATGTATTCCCTATGGAGTTGATACATATAAAGTCTCTGGTGGTGTAGAAGTCACTAATTATAATCTTTTAACTAAGTCTTATAAAACAAATGACTTAGTGGCACCCGAATCAAACAATTTTTTCACAGCAACATTAAATTGTAATAATATACCTTCGACAACTGGTGTTGGCTCCACCTGTCCATCTGCCATGTCATACACCCGAGCCTGGTTCTGTCCCCTGTTTTGATTCTGCCCTCCCTATTGTTGTTGCTGGACACGACCCCCTTGATTCCCACTCTAACCATTGTTCTACACGTGGTTTTGCATCTGTGGTGCTTTGTTCCAACATTCCCTAACAATGTGTCCCTTCTTATGATAGTGAAAACATGCTCCTTGCCTTTTAGCCAATTGTCTATCCATTCCAACATGGTCCTGCAGTGTCTTTGGTATCTGATTCTTCTGGGATTGATTCTGCTATTGGTGAGGTCAACTACCATTCTGTCTCTTCTGATCCTTGTGGTAGTCTCTATCATTTCCTAGCATCTTGTTCCTGTTCTTCAACCTCTAGTCGAGGTTGAGTTCTCTTTCAACTAGTAGTGCCTTTTGCACAACCTCTCTATATGTCTTCAGATCCATGGGAATCACTTCCTTTCGAATCTCCAACTTCAAACCCTCAGCAAAACGATTAGCCTTCATGTGCTCCTCTCTAATTAATTCAGGCGTAAACTTGGCTAATTCAGTTAACTTAGTCTCATACTCAGCTACTGTCATGTCCTTCTTAGTCAGTCTAATAAACTCCGGCTACATCTGTCTCAGGGTCGTTTGTGGAAAAAGTTTCTCATAAAATACTTTTTTAAACTCCTTCTAGCTCATCTGTCGAATGTTGGTGTTTGGATCTCCTTTCAAAATTCTCCATTAAACTGATGGGTTGCTGGTGCAACTCTATGAAAACTTGTCGCTCCTAACACATCTAGATGTTCATCGAGCTCTTGTTACTAGTAGTCAGCTATCATGCTGTCAGATGTGCCATCAAACTGTGACGAGCGGAGTTTCTGTAACTCCATAAGCATTTTTCTCTGTTCCTTATCCTCAACATGATCATGTACCTTTTGATGGACCAAAACCTTAGGTAAGGGTGCCTGCTGCTGCACCTGGATCTGCTCCTACTGGTGAATCTGTATTTGCAGTAGTGGTGTCGTCTGTGGTTATATCTGGGTAGTGCCCTCATGACCTACTCAGTGACCTTCCTGGTGATCTTAGTTAACAACTCATGAGTCAACATAGTCCCTATCTGAGCCTCAGTAGTGTTAGCCTATGCTCCCTATCCCTGCTGTTTGGCCTCGTCAGTACTGGCAGCTTTTGGGACATTCCTCTTGTATCTAACCATTTTCTATAAACCAAATTTTTCTTTATTCCTCATAATTTCAATCATCAAATCCATGTAAACAATTTATCAACATCAATATAAATTAATAACATTTCATTCATTCTATGTGAAATTTGAAGTCTTTACATAATCTTAATAATGTACTATCAAAACTTTGTACCAAAGAAAATGGCTAGTCCCTATTACACCTTTTCTATCATTACTCCTAAAAGTATATATTTGTTGCCCTCAGTGGACAGTTCTTTTCAATATGCTTGGTTTTCTCTATGATTTCTTGAAGTAACCAGAAATCATATGGTGAAAGCATTTGTCTAATCTTAGGCCTCAATCCACAATGGAAAGCTATAATCTCTTTTGCCCAACTAAGTGTGAGCTCCACATGTTGTTCTTCTTTGTTCGAATCATCAATCCAACCATTCTTGTTTCTAGGATTTTGTTGGTTATATCTTTGGTTAACATCTAGGTCATCACAGTAACCCAACTGAAATTCCTTCTTATCATGATTGTTGTTCCTATTGTTCCCAATTCTTTGTGATTCCATCTACACAATCAAGGTATTAACAACGTTAAAACATGTATATCAGTGTGTTATCATGACTCTAGATGCATGTCTCTAGATTCTCGTTTGTTCAATAGCCTATTGGTTTATACTTATAAGCCCATAGCGAGGTTGTTCTAAAACCTTTGATGTTTTCTGGGTACAGGATTTGGGCTTAGTAATAAAATTTTCATGATATACATCTTTCAAAATTCAAATGAACGTAAAATGCAAGCAAAACAATCACACATGTATTCATATAATGTCACAGTAGCATAGAAAAACTTCTGACTTCCATCTATACCTCTGAGTTTAAATGTTCCATACCACCCTTGCCTGACAACATAGACTTCAACTTAGAAATCTTGTTACACTCATACAATTTCGCAAATGTCTCAATGACTAAGGTCTCCCAAGCCCCACTATGCTCAACTGTCCCATACTAGCTAAGCATAGGGAAACAAGCTCTTCCAAAGTCACCTACCATTCACCAAAGATGGTTCGTCAATCTTCGAGTCTAGGATTTCTCCATATCTCTAAATTTCTACGTGTCCCATACCACGTAGGAACCAAAGACACAATATCCTCTCAATCTCGTGTCCTGACCAAAAAAGTGTTTTTTTTGACACATTTTCAGTCTCTAACCTATGCCCTAAAAGTTTTTATATATGATCCATTGTGCTTCATTGACAATACCCAAGTCTCTATCTATAGTCTCTTTTTCTAGACCTATAAACTCGACATTACTGCTGCAAAGTTCCTCCATCGAACTGGCAGCCCATAGTCTATACCTTAGACACTTGCCCAGTACTCTATAGCCTAGGCTCTGACTTTTGCCCAGTTTATCAACTAACTGAGCTCTGATACCACCTTTGTAACACCTCGGTTCCCGAGCATTCACAATTACTATATTGATCTAATTCTTAGAGATGCATACACATACGTATTCATTTTTGTCACATGACATCATCAAGAACTGGGATATTCCTTGTTTCACACATCACTAATAATTTTCTTAGACTCACCAGGTCACATCTCATAAAATCATATGAGTAAATAAATTAATAACAAATAGATTTATAACTAAAAACATGGAATAACATATTTGTTCAATTTAACCCTATATTAATCAAACTAACATATGGCCCTATGGCCAAGTTCCAAATAATAATCCAATGAATAAAATAGTCAGCGATGATCTAGACCCATACCCTACTAAAATAGGAAACAACTCTTAATTTAGAAATAACCTCGTTAGTGAGGTATACAACTATTAAAATACTCTGTGGAGTCTCGTCAACGCGAGCTTTCTCTTACTAGTTACTTGAAAAATAAGAAGTGGGGTGAGTTCAAAGAGCCTAGTAGATCATACACAATATATCTGAAGCATTACTAAAGTCAAAATACAGAATATGTAAACTCTTATCAAATATGAGACATTTCAAGCAATTCAATTGTTTTTCAGTTTACATTCAGACTGAAAGGACCATCCTCGATCCTCTCATCAAAATAACGTGCGCCCAGCGTTAATGACAAGGAGGAGTCATCTCCAACATCCAATATTCAAGAACTAGGGTCCAACTCAGTGTTCCATTTCAAATATAATATCAATTTCATAATTTGATAACACCCGCGGTAATCAATTATGACTCACTGAGCTGGTACGTGGTTTAGTTCTTAATTACAGTGATCTTAAAGTATTTAACAAGATCAAGTTTCTAGCATGTTCAATGTCTCATACGTTCTCCACATAACTAAAAAAATATTGTGAAGATGGGAGTTTAATATGCACACGATTATAACACATGTTATTCAACACATAAAACATATTAGTCATCATATTATACATGCACAGAATCAATTAATCACAATTATGATATAATCATACTCTAACATGCGCCTAGGTATTCAATCAAATAAGCATACAATCATATTTTATATTTAAAACTAAAATAATACGAAAGAACACAACAGTCATTTCCACCTTGTCCGTACGAATCTTCAAGTCCTTTTCTTTGTGTACTGTAGTCCCAGCGGTCTTAAATTCTTAACCTAAGATATTTTTAGAGTTATCATCTTCACTCATAAATTTAATATACCCCAAATTTATATAACTAATTTATCTAATTTATACGCATATACATTCATAACTAATATTGTTTTAGATAACTATATTTTATGTTATGTATGAAATTGTAGTTATTATTTATTATTTAATATAAGTGAGTTGAATATATATATATATATATATATATAATTTGATGTATTTATCTATTGCTTTTTATATTAACGAATTTGGATACCTATCTATTAACTGATTTTATGTTATAAAATCTGTAAAATCTCTCATCTTTAGGTGTTAACTAATTATATATAATTATAAAATCTGTTAACTTATTAATCTGTTATGCAAAACATCAATCCGTTGTAAACCATTATTAGTATATATACATCTTATATATTATATACATCCAATAATATGTTATATATATTATATATATACATCTTATATATATATATATATAGATACATCCGGCAATGAATCATGCATTATATATATGATTCATCTTATACATCCGATAATATATTATATATATTATATACATCCGGTAATGAATTATTATTATTATTATTATTATTATTATTATTATTATTATTATTATTATTATATATGCCAATCAGTTTTCTATACATATAACAATCGGTTTTTTGATACAATCAACTATATATATAAAATCAAATATTCTCGAACAATTTATATATATTAATCGATTTTCTCAATCCATCATTATATAGATATATATTATATTATTTATATTTATGAATCAGTTTTAACGTATATACAATATAAATTTATTTCTACTGAATTATTTACATGTATTTTCAATCTACAATTCAATATATGCCTATTAATTCAAATTAAGTGTTTTTACAACTTATTCTCAAAGATTGTAAAGAAAAGAAGAATAAATTTATACCTTTGATTTTCAATTCGCTCTTCGAACACACTTTGAGAACTCCGTTAATGGCTTCTAGATGCTCCCTTGTTCTTTTTTGGCAGCTCTATGGTTGTAAAAAAGTTTAGAATGCTTTTAAAATAGAAAGAATTAGGCTTCATATAGAAAATTCTACATAGTCTCCTAATTGTATTAGAATACGTAGAACGTAATCTCGCAGTTGTATTAGAATACCTAGTTCTTAGTTGTATTAGAATACATACAACATAGTCTTTCAGTTGTATTGGAATATATACCATGTAGTCTCCCAAATGTAATCAAAAGAGAACTTGCTATTTCTTACGGGTTGTAAGAATTAGCAAGTTCTCTTTTGATTTCAATGTAAAAGAAAGAGGTCTTGCAACGCAAGACCACAATCTTCTAATTGGGGATCGTGGTCCAGTGATACCCAAATCGAAATATCACGGTCTCTACACTTTGGTGTGGTGGCTCAAGGAGGAAAATAGAAAGTTTCCTTTGCTCAATCTCACAAACCTGCCAATTTTTAGCCCTTGAAACTCTATATAAAGGCCCCTAGTGTTCTCATTCTCTTCACTCCAACAAGAACTGACAAGTCCTTCTTGCTCTCTCAGCCTCTTTCTTAGCATCTCCTTTTTCTTTCTTGAGATGCTCTAGACAACCAGTGGAATAGTAGCAATGGAGTGCTACACAAATCTAATGCAAGCAAGAGGAAAGATATCAGAGGAGCTCAGAAAAGTTCAGAAGGAAGTGCTTTTGAAGTGAAGATGATTTTGGACTTTGATTTATTATTTTGATTTAAATAAGGTTTGCACAGGTGCTATGCTTTAATTATCCATTATTATACATGCCATGTAGAATATGCATAATTAGGTTTGTATAAAAAATGATGCTTGATTTGTAATATTACGTTCCATGTTGAAATGTTACTATGTTTACATATTTAAGTCATATTTATATTTACCTAGTTTATATGCATGAATGTTATATTTTACATTTAATAAAAGATTAATAAAGATTATAACTACATACCTGCAGGATGATGAATTTTCATCATGAGTATTCCAATCTGGAGGTACAAGGTGAATAGAGGGTTCGAATTTAATCCTACCTCAACTATGGTGGGTTTGAGGTCAGTAGTGGATCTCTTTCCCTAGGTTTGAAATATTATGGCATATTTTCCTTCGGTTTATAATGGCAACTGAAATAAACTATTGTTTGAATCATCTAATTTCTGATAGTGATTGATATGCATGTTTTATTTGATTGAAATAATAACTTAAATATTCGAAATGATCCATCGAGCTTTTTAGCTCATCCCTTCCTCTTTAATATTTCAGGAAATTAATTATCAAGGCTACTTGAGAGCTCTTAAATTATTCTCGTTAGAATTTTAATTAATTGTAGTGCATGTTGGACCAATCCATTTTTTTTAATATTTGAATTTCTACTATGATGAATATTCAGAGTTTTGTACTCTTTTTTTTATTAATAATATTGAAGGATTCTTTCTTTTTTTTTTTCAATATTGGTCTTGTAGAATTATTTGAATTAAATTGAGTTATGTACTCATGAAGTCTCATGACTTTGAGACATAGAAAGGAAAAGGTTAATGTGACACAGGCCCGCCTCTTGGGCAGCCCTACATTAAGAAAGAAAAAACGAGGGTAGTGCAGTAATTGTGCCCTCAGAGCCACTAGGCCCAAGTGTGGGAGGCCAAGCGTTACAAGAAACATGCACGAAAGTCTATTTTTCATGTTGATTACTAAGGTACTGAGCCCTGTTACCATGGTACTACACTTATTCCCTCCTCTGTTGTCTAAACACCCACTCTGGTTATCGTAGTGCATTACCATCATACTATGCTATTCTTTCTTCATTTACATTATGATTAGCGCAATAACCTACCGAGCTACTTTTGTCTTCCTTCTCTGTTTTGCATTTTGCATTTTGGTTACAGTCGTACTCTACTGCAGTACTATGGTATCGCTTCTACCATCCAACCTGGTTACCATGGTACTATAATAGATCTTCATTAAGTCATTCTGGCTACCACAATACTCTATTGTGGCACTATAATAGATCTATATTGCTTCTAGTTACCGCGATACCTTACCACAAAAATGTGTTTGTGTTCCTCTTCTTATTTATCCCTCATGCGTTGTGGTTACTATGGTATTTCTATCTTCTACCGCTGTACACAGAAGCAAGACTATAATTAGACTCATCCAATATAATATCCTTGCACATTAAATGTCATATAGGATAGAGAATCATTAGAATATGGTTTAAAAGTGTTAGACATTAACTACTAAGAATAATGAATTGATTCTTAATCTTTAAGGTTGAATATTCAAGAAGGCTTAAAATAACAAAAAGACAAGAAGGAGTTAAGCTTTAAAGTGGATATGATTTTCGGATTTTAAGTTATTATTTGATTCAAATAAAGTATACACGTGTGTTTGTGAGTATGCCTTGATTAGAATATGCATGATTAGTTGATGGCTAGATTTACATGATTAATGATTGTTGATTGCATGAGTCTATTGATGTGTGATATCATGATCAATGTTACATGAATGACTTGTTAGCATGCTTAAGATAGTGATGGAATGATGACTACCATGTTTATGATGCTCACATGTATATTAGCTGAATGATACATCTAATTTTACATGCTATGGGTATGAAATTCCATTAAAGAAAGGTTAATAAAGATTATAACCACGTACTGACATGATGATGTACCAAGGGGTATCATCGTGAGTGTTCCAACCTAGACCTGACTTGCCAGTTATTTACTTGATTTATGAGTTAGAATTAGGTGTCTAGATTGACCCCACTTCCTAAGTTGGTGAACTAGGAGTTTGGATTAAACCCACTCCACAGATGAGAAGGGTTTGATTATTTAGATTGACCACTGTAATATCACACATCGGTCCGACTCCAGGGAGATTCTTAAGCTAAATGTGCATTCGAGGGTGTCTCATTGCGCTGAGTGCTTTTAGGAGACTCAGATTCGAGTCTTGCCAAGAATAAAACCCTACACCCAGTTAGTAGTGGCTAAGGTGGGGACAACATCGTCACGATGGGCCCAGGTTGTTTCAAATGGTATTAGAGCCGCTTTGTGTGTGATGAAGGTATGAGTCTTGAGGACAAGACTGGTCCCAAGGGGGGTGGATTGTAATTTCACACATCAGTCTGATACTAGAGCAATGTCTAGGCTAAATGATTAATTGCGAGCCTTACTAGTGCTAAACACTTTTGGGAGACTCAAGTTCAAGCCTCGCCAAAGACAAAGCCCTACACCTAGTCAGTGGTGGCTAAAGTGGGGACAATATCGGTACGTAGTGGGCTCAGGTTATTACAAATGGTATCAAAGCCGCTTTGTGTGTACCGGAGGTGTAAATCTTGAAGAGAGATTGCTCCCGAGGGAAATAGATTGTAATATCCCACATCAGTCTGACTCTAGGGGGATTTTTGGGCTAAATGTTCATTCGAGGGTGTCTCATTGCACCGAGCACTTTTAGAAGACTCAGGTTCGAGTCTTACCAAGAACAAAACCCTGCACCTAATTAATGGTGGCTAAGGTGGGGATAATATCGTCATAGTGGGCCCAGGTTGTTACAACCTCACTCCTCACGTTGGGCCCAGGTTGTTACAACCTCACTCCCCAACTGATAAACAATCAACTATTTAAATCACCTAATCTATGAAAGTGTTTAACATGTGTGTTTTATTTGATTAAAATAATGATTTAAATATTTGGGATGATCCACTAGGCTCTTTGAGCTCATCTCTTCTTTTCTAACATTTCAGGAAACTAGTAATCAGAAGCTACATGAACAAGTGGGACTTTACCTTAGTTATTTATTTCAAAATTTACTTTTCTGGTTTCATAGTCTTGTTTTAATCGGGCAAGTTGACCCTAGTTTTCTTTTCAGTCTTAAAGTTGTTTTATTGAATAAACTCAAAGTCCTTGTACCTCTTAAATGTTAAAAGATAGTTTCAATGGTGGTATTTTATTTGGTTTATGTTAATTGAAGATTTCAAAATGTTTTATAAGAATCTGTGTAAGTTATTGTAAACAAGAGGTCTCATGGAGTTGAGACACTAATAAAGAAAGAGAAAGAAAGATATAAGTGACTTCCCTCTCTCAAGTGGCCTCGATGTTATCATCATATTTCACACGTGATGTGAACGTGCCTCATTATTGTTATTATTGAGTCGAGGGCATTCCAATAATTGTGCCCTTCAAAACTAGGCAAGCCATTAGGAAGCAAGGTGTTACAAAGGTAGTATTAGAGCTTAGATATCAAAGGTTTTATCAAAAATTGATGTGGGTTGTTGCTTCGATTGAAGAACTTTTCAGCCAAGTATTAAGACCCTAGGTCTAGGACAGAGAGCATAGGTAGAGTCCTCGGTGTTGCAAAAGATGGTATAGTAGATCATGAATAAAAACTTCTAGGACATAGGTTAGAGATTGAAAATGTCTGTAAATGAAAAACTTGTTTAGTTAGGACAAGAGATTGGGAAGATCTCATATATCTGGTTTCTGAGTGGTATGGGGCGAGTAGGAATTCAAGGGTATGGAGGACTCCTGGACTTGGAGATTGATGAGCCATGTTTGGTGATTAATTGGTGACTTTGGAAAAGCTTGTTTCCTTATACTCAAGTGGTATAGGATGGTTGAGTATAGTGGGGCTTAGGAGGCCTTAGTCATCAAGACATTTGTGAAATTGTTTAGGTATAGTGAGTTTTCTAAGTGGAAGCCAATGTCCCCAGGCAAGAGTGGTATATGACGCTTTAACTCGAAGGTATGGATGCAAGCTTGGAATTTCTCTATGCGAGCGTAAAAATTGTATGACTATATGATTGTTACATGCATGTTGTATTTATTTAGACTTCATGAATATGTATATCATAGGTATTGTGATCATGGAACCTGTAGTTTCAGAGTCACTGAAACACCACAGATGTAATGAAAAATAACAAGCTAAAAGAGCAAGAGGTGACACACGATATGGTAACGCAGTTCAATGCCAATCACCTACGTCTGCGGGGCCTCGCCCAGTTCAAGAATCTACTATGTGAAAAACAGATAAACAATCTTACAGTGAGGACACGACACTTCTTCTTCAAAGAAGTGGCAATACAGACAAACAACAGCTACTCCTAAAACATGCTAGTTTTTTAGCAATCTTCAACAGACCCTACTGTGATTGCTGCAACAGAGTATAGTTGTTTTTTCTAAATCACTCACACAGAAAAAAAATAGTAAATAACGATCAATCTTCTTAACAATAAATAGATAACAATAATGGAGCTTGAGTGATTGATCACGGGCTTCAGACAAGGCGGGATTAAATAGACAGCAGCAAGCAAACTTTCCATTTGTGACACAGATTCTGGAAATCCTTCTAGGCAGACTGTCTGGTAATCTGTTGCATCTTCTGTTGCGACAGTCTTGTAGAAAACCAGAGATCTTTCCAGAACAGAGGCAGAACGTGGAAGAACTTCCATATGCTGAAAATCTTTTGATATGAGAATACAGTGTTCGACCTATTTGAAAAGGAAGATATTCCTATTTTTCTAGATTCAGAAAAATAAGTGAATGAACGTTTATGATCACATTCTTAAAGTGTAAAAGGTGGAGCTGTTAATAAAGAAAATTTTCCAAACCAGTTGAGCTAAAGATCACGTTCAGAGATTTTAGCAAATTGGAAAGAATTCGAAAACAGAAACAGAAATCCAATCTTGAAATCTAGCAACCGATAGCAAATTGGAAAGAATTCGAACAGAAACGGAAATCCAATCCTGAAATCTAGCAACCGATTAGATTTAGTTTGAGATATCAGTTTTTTTATAACAGGAAAGACTTTTGTTTTTCAAAACATTCTGTTTTCAAAAAACCAGGAAAGAGATCTTTTCCTGGAACAATTCTGGAATGAGATAATTGCAAGGCAAAGGAAACTGATTTGCAACAACATTGCCAATTAAGTAGAATCCTAACAATCTCCCCTTTTGGCATTGTTTGGTGCAAAACAAAGAACACATAGCAGAGAAAGGAAAGCACAGATGCATTAGCAGTAAGAACTCAGATTGCATTAACAGTAAGAACAGAAACAGAGAGACAAACAACCTGTAAAAAGAAAAACATATCTATCGAGCAATGTAAGCATCCTATTCTAAAACATCCTATATTCTACTGATATCCTACTCTGCTATCAGAAGCTACCAAAACCTATTTCTCCCCCTTTTTGCCCAACCAATGCAAAGTTAGGTGTCATCGTCGAGCTGCTGCAAGATGGAATGTATGTGATTCTGTTTAGCAGAAAGAAACGCCAGACGGGCCTTCAAGTACCCAATGTAACTATGTCGATCAGAGAGATTGGCAGGTGCATCAGAGGAGGAAGCCGTGTGAGTGGCATTTGGCCACTCCCCCTCAATATCTTGCGTATGGGATCCCTCAAAGGTCTTCCGGAGAATGCGAAGCTCCCCCTGAAATGGTGTCCGGTCAGTAGGAGGAATCTACACTTGATACTTGGACGCAAGATACGCAGTGATTGTGCAAGGCAGTAGTAATTTGTTGTAGCTGGAGGAAGATTCAGCAGTTTTGACAATGGAATCGAACATGATTTGGCCCATGTTGATTGGATGTCCCGTGCTGATAGCATAGAGCAGGATTGCCCGATCATGAAAGATAGTGGATGCATGAGTGGAAGGCATCCAGACTGAGGTAGAAAGTCGAGACAACAAGAAATGTTTGGCTGTCAGAGAGGACACTTTGATTCCTTCAGGATCGGGCCAAGTGGACTTAGGATTGCCTGTCAACACTTTGGCAACATCATCCATATTCACGTCTAAAGCTAGGGGATGAAGAGGATCACAGACAACTTCAGAAAACCCGAAGAAGTCATTAAGATCAACGGGAGAAAACGACACAACTCTCCCCTTCACATAATTGGTATGGAACCAAGAGGAAGTAGAATCGGTAATGGCTGGGGAGAGATTGACATAGAATTCCTTGACTAAGGATGGGGAAAAGAAGCTGTGGCACGTTACAAACTTTAGAAGGCGCTGTTCTTCTAACAGGGTAATCAGACCTGCTCTAGCAAAGTCCGATTTGTGAATATTGCATTCGACAAGGAATGTTTTAGAACGCAGTTGAGACCAGCAAGCCTTTCTGGACAGGTCGAAAAACAAGGGTGATTTGGCGTCTTTGGCAAGGATGGGGGTCGGCCGAACAGGACGGGATGGTTGAGATGAAGATGAAGGACGGTCAGTGGGGCTTTTTTGCTAGCTAGTGTTTTGACACGCTTAACTCTAGGAGGTTGAGGAGTTGGGGCAATTAGTGGAACAGAGTTCCCCTATTCAGACTGAGGAGCAGGAGGTGCAGGGATGGTGGACTCAGGAGCCAGAGGACAAGAGGAAGGAGCAGTGAGAGGTACAGACATAGCGGAGGAGGATGCTGGAGGTGGTGCAACAGGAACCTGAGACATCTTCGCGAGGACCTCGGCCAGAGGAATCTCTTCCTCAGAGGATTCTGATTCAACATCCACAGGAACCGGATGAACAAATTTGCGAGCCACAGCCTTGAATCGACCCCGTTTTGGAGCGAATTCGTCCGAGAAACGTGGAGGAGCGGAGAGACGACTGGATTTTGACTGAGAGAATGTTGGACAGGATTTTTCGATATATCTATTGCACTCTTATTATCACAATATAGTGTCATGATTTTATTTTTGATCCCATAATCAGACAGCATCTGTTTCATCCAAAGAAGCTGTGCGCAGCAACTTCCAACTGCAATGTATTCAGCTTCTGCAGTGGACAGTGATATACTGTTCTGCTTTTTGCTCATCCATGCAACAAGGTTGTTTCCTATGTAGAAACATCCTCCGGATGTGCTTTTTCTGTCATCGATATTTCCAGCCCAATCAGCGTCACTATACCCTACAATATCGAAATTATTGTCTCTAGACATCTAAATCCCATAATCAGTAGTGCCACTGACATATCTTATTATTCGTTTAACAGCGGTTAAGTAGGATTCCTTAGGGGCAGGTTGATAATGTGCATAGACTCCTAACTTAAGTCAGGACGACTAGCAGTAAGATAAAGTAGACTGCCTATCATGCTTTTGTAAAGGCTTTGATCAACTTCCTTTCCAGTTGTGTCTTGGGAAATTTTAGTACTAGTGCTTATGGGTGTCCTCATGTGTCTAGCATTCTCTAAACCAAACCTCTTAACTAGGTTCCGAGCATACTTCGTTTGTGATACAAATGTACCGTCGTTGCTTTGCTTGATTTGAAGTCCGAGAAA
Source organism: Tinospora cordifolia (assembly GCA_030144865.1). NCBI lineage: Eukaryota > Viridiplantae > Streptophyta > Magnoliopsida > Ranunculales > Menispermaceae > Tinospora > Tinospora cordifolia. The sequence goes on from JAJIYU010000331.1 coordinate 30,387, forward strand.
GTAATTTAGTTCTCCAACCATGCTCATTTCAAATTCATCCTTCATCAACTCAGCAAACTTGTTAGAAAGTTCTGGGGATGTAGCCCCAAAAACAATATCATCAACATAAATTTGTGCAATAACAAGATGACTATTGATAGTTTTAAGAAATAAGGTTTTGTCAACAGTACCTTGGCTGTATCCGTTGTTGATGAGGAAGCTTGTGAGTCTTTCGTATCAAGCACGTGGTGCCTGCTTGAGACCATAAAGGGCCTTTCTTAGTTTGAACACATAATCAGGATGATGGTTGTCCTCAAATCCTTTGGGTTGTTCAACATAGACTTCTTCATTAATATACCCATTCAAGAAGGCGCTTTTCACGTCCATTTGATGAAGTTTGAAGTTCATTGTACAGGCCACGGCCAAGAGAATCCTAATAGACTCTAAGCGGGCAACGGGAGCAAATGTTTCATCGAATTCAATCCCTTCAACTTGAATATAACCTTGGGCCACAAGGCGTGCTTTGTTTCTGGTAATATTCCCATGTTCATCAGTTTTGTTCTTGAAGATCTATTTAGTTCTAATGATGTTCACATCTGATGGTCTAGGGACTAATTCCCAGACCTGGTTTCTTTCAAACTGTTCTAATTCATCTTGCAATGCTTCAATCCAATTTGTATCCAAAAGGGCTTCTTTGACATTCTTTGGTTCAGTTGTTGAGGTGAAGCACGAGAATCTCACCATTTCTCTATAATTCTTACGAGGAACATTTCTGGGTTGTCTCCCTTGATGAAGATCACCAATCATCAGTTCTGCAGGGTGGTTCAGCTGAACTCTGGATAAGGGCTCCTTGGGCTGATCAATTTCTGTATTTTCTGAGTTTTCTGGGTTGACTGTCGTGTCTTCTGTGTCACAGACTGTTGTGACAGTTGGTTTGTTAGTTTCTTCAGAATTTTCTGAGTCGCTTTCATGTAGAGGTTCATCTTCTGAAGGCATCTCATCAGCTTTTTCTTCCTTCTTATAGTCACAGATGGTGACATTAATGGACTCCATCACACATTGTGTGTGATTGTTGAAAATACGATATGCTCGGCTATTAGTTGCATACCCAAGGAAGATTCCTTCGTCGCTTTTAGCATCAAATTTTCCATGTTGATCCCTGTCATTAAGAGTGTAACAAATACTACCAAAGATATGAAAGTAACTTACATTGGGCTTTCTTCTTTTCCACATTTCATAAGGTGTTTGTTCTGTTCCTGGGCGTAAGTACACTCCATTGATTGTATAGACAGCTGTGTTAATAGCTTCTGCCCAAAACTTTGAAGGAAGACTTGCTGCATGCAGCATCACCCGTGCCATTTCTTGAATCTTCCGATTCTTTCTTTCAACCACCCCATTCTGTTGAGGAGTCTTAGGTGCAGAAAATTCGTGATTGATACCCATTTCATTACACAGATTTGCGAAATGTTGATTCTCGAATTCTCTTCCATGGTCACTTCTTATCCTTTTGATTTTTGGCCCCTTTTCAGTTTGCAACCTCGTGCAAAGGTTCTTGAAGTTGATGAATGTTTCTGATTTTTCCCTGAGAAAAGTGACCCATGTGAATCATGAAAAATCATTAACACATACGTATACATACCTTTTTCATCCAAGGCTTTCAGTTTGCATAAGTCCGAACAAGTCCATGTGAAGTAATTCAAGGATTCTAGAGGTTGTAATGAACTGGACAGATGAGTGTTTAGTCTTTTTCTGTTTGCCCAGCTGACATGGACCACAGACAGAAATCTGATCTGTCTTTAATTTTGGTGATCCTCGGACGACATCCAAATTGCTGATATTTTTGAGAGTTTTGAAGTTTATGTGCCCAAGTTTTTGATGCCAAATTTCCATAGTGTTTAGCACTGAGTTGTAGCATTGATTAAGAAGCGTTATAACAGATTTTTCAACTTGGTAACAGTTATCACAAGTTCTGGTGCCCTTCATGTAAGTATTTCCTGAGCTGGTTTTGATGATACATCCGTCCTTGGTGAAGTTTACCAAAAGATCATCTTCACATAATTGACTGATACTGATCAGATTTGCTTTAAGTCCTTCCACGAACAGGACATCCCTCAGTTTAGGAAGTCTAGCAACATTTAGTGTTCCTCTTCCGATGACCTTCCCTTTTTCTCCATCATCGAAAGTCACATGACCATCTTCACCTGCACAGAAGGAAGTAAGGAAATGTTTGTTACCTGTCATATGCTTCGAGCTTCCACTGTTAAGGTACCATGATTCATTTGCACATGTAGACAGAGCTGAATGTGCAACCAATGCAGTGTTCTGTGATTTTGGTACCCATTTTTGAGTGATCTTCGAACGTGTTCTTCTGTTGTGAAGACAAGTATGCTAAAGTTTGAGACACTGTCTCCATTTGTGTCCTCTTCTACCGCAGAAGAAACAGGTTGGTTTCTATGTTCTGTATGTGGTGAAGGGAGGACAGAAACGTGATTTTGAGCATGAATTCGATATTGGGTTGATTTGATTCATTTGATCATCTTTATATCCAATGCCTCTTTTATCACTGGAACTTTGTCCATGCTCAAGAATTTCTGTTAGTTTAGCTTTTCCAAAGTTTAGACGTTGAAGAGTTTGATCAGCAGCTTCAAGTTTGATTGTAAGTTATTTAATTTCCTTGTCCTTTTCTTTGATAACTTCTTGCTATGTATTGACTGACGTTTTCAGCTCAAGGACCTGTTCTTGTAAGTTTTTGATTTGCGAGTTTCCCTGCAACCATTTGTTATACATTAGTTCATAAGTATTACGAAAGTCCTCAGAACTTACCTTATCTTCACTTTCAGATTCACTGGTCATAGTGGTTCCAAGATACACAGAGGGTGACCGAGAAATAGGTGCGGCAAAAGCTATGAAGTTGTTTGAAGATGAATCTCCTTCATCCTGACTGGTGTCAGAATCATCACTCCATGTAGCATTTATGGACTTCTTTTTGAGAGTATTTGCACATTCAATCTGAATGTGTCCGATTCCTCCACATTCATGACACTTGGTATTTTTGAACCGATTTTCAGTAGTAGGTGCCTCTTTGGAGAATCTTTTGTTGTCAGTTCTGGTTTTCGAAGATACATTCTGTTTCCTGTATTTCTTGAGAAATTTATTGAAATTTCTGGTGATTAAGGCGAACTCATCTTCCGTAAAGAGAGGATTGACTTCTGCTTGTAGGGTGATACCTTTTTCAGGTTTTTGGGTTGGAAGACTCATTTCATAAGTTTGCAAAGATCCCATAAGCTCGTCCAATCGTATTTTTGTAAGGTCTTTTGCTTCTTCAATTGCTGCAACCTTAGCTGCAAACTTAGGTGGAAGAGACCTCAAAACTTTTCTCACAAGTTTTTCATCGGAATATCTTTCTCCTAGTAAGAAGGCTTGATTTGCAATATCACGCAGTTTACCATTCAGACTAGATATGCTTTCATGATCTTCCATTTTTAAAAGTTCAAACTAAGAGGTTAGTATTTGCAATTTTGAGATGCGAACAGCATTTGTACCTTCATATGTAGTTTCTAATGTATCCCATGCTTCTTTTGCAGATTCGCATGTTGCAATGAGTTTGAACTGATCAATATCAACTGCATTGAAGATAGAGTTGAGTGCCTTAGAGTTGGCTTGCTGCAGTTTCTTTTCATCTTCAGACCATTCGGATTTAGGTTTGATGGCCGAACTGTGATCTGATATGGGAGGAGACCAGCCATCTTCAACAGCTCTCCAAGCCAGCTCGTCAAGGGATTGAATGAAGATACGCATCTTAGTCTTCCAATATGTGTAATTACCTTCATCAAGAAGTAGAGGTCTAGAGATCGATCCTCCTTCTTTGAGATGGTGTTTTTCGTTAGAAGTGTGACTCATTTTGACTTTCGGATCTCACCTGCCTGATTAAGGGCTTTTGAACAAAAGGTGACCTGATACCAATTGTAGTTTCAGAGTCACTGAAACACCACAGATGTAATGAAAAATAACAAGCTAAAAGAGCAAGAGGTGACACACGATATGGTAACGCAGTTCAGTGCCAATCACCTACGTCTGCGGGGCCTCGCCCAGTTCAAGAATCCACTATGTGAAAAGCAGATAAACAATCTTACAGTGAAGACACGACACTTCTTCTTCAGAGAAGTGGCAATACAGACAAACATCAGCTACTCCTAAAACATGCTAGTTTTTCAGCAATCTTCAACAGACCCTACTGTGATTGCTGCAACAGAGTATAGTTGTTTTCTCTAAATCACTCACACAGAAAAAGAACAGTAAATAACGATCAATCTTCTTAACAATGAATAGATAACAATAATGGAGCTTGAGTGATTGATCATGGGCTTCAGACAAGGCGGGATTAAATAGACAGCAGCAAACAAACTTTCCATTTGTGACGCAGATTCTGGAAATTTTTCTGGGCAGACTGTCTGATAATCTGTTGCATCTTCTGTTGAGACAGTCTCGCGGAAAACCAGAGATCTTTCCAGAACAGAGGCAGAACGTGGAAGAACTTCCATATGCTGAAAATCTTTTGATATGAGAATACAGTGCTCGACCTGTTTGAAAAGGAAGATATTCCTATTTTTCTGGATTCAGAAAAATAAGTCAATGAACGTTTATAATCACATTCTTAAAGTGTAAAAGGTGGAGCTGTTAATAAAGAAAATTTTCCAAACCAGTTGAGCTAAAGATCACGTTCAGAGATTTTAGCAAATTGGAAAGAATTTGAAAACAAAAACGGAAATCCAATCCTGAAATCTAGCAACCGATAGCAAATTGGAAAGAATTCGAACAGAAACGGAAATCCAATCCTAAAATCTAGCAACCGATTAGATTTTGTTTGAGATATCAGTTTTTTTATAACAGGAAAGACTTCTATTTTTCAAAACATTTTGTTTTCAAAAAAGCAGGATATCTTTTCCTGGAACAATTCTGGAATGAGATAATTGCAAGGCAAAGGAAACTGATTTGCAATAAACATTGCCAATTAAGTAGAATCCTAACAGAACCAAAACCCTATACCCAACAATATTAGAGGATTTTGAAAATCCTCAAACAGAACATAGAAGAATAAATTTATAGGTCACTGAACAAATCGAGAACCTAGAAACATGAATCTAGCGTCATGCTAGCACGAATGAGATTAAAAAAAACGAAACAATTGATATAGCAAATGACATTAGAAAGATAGCTATTATCACGAGTCTTGAAAAGCATTTTGTATCCCATTGATAAGGAAAAATGGGGTTGTGTACAACAGATTGATTTGATACTAGAAATTCTTTGTTATGGTACCTTATTAAGTTATTTGATACTAAAATGACTTTTGACTTGTAGATAATGGCATAGATCACCCAATTCTCTTTTTATCGTCAAAGATGTTGGTAGAGATCACCCAACAGGTGGTAAAGCAAGTCATGAGGGCTCTACCTCAGTCATAGAATCCTCCTCTACTATAGCTACAACCATAGCCTCAGGCTCATCAGGCCCCGTTGCCAAATGATCTAGTAGCACCAAACTGATTCATTGCTAAATTGAGTTTTAGAAGTTGTGTCCGAGTACCTTCGATGGCAAGTTAAATCATATGGCAGCCAACGCATGGCTTTTCAAAATAAATAAGCATCTTAATGCCTTGGGGACAATTGGCCCTAGACGAGTGGCTTTGCCAATATATCCGTTCATTGGACCTATTATCACTGGTGGGAAATGATTATGAATGATCCAGAAACTAATATTTCGACCATGACATGGGAGTAGTTCAAGTTATTCTATAATAATTTCTTCTCGATGGATATTACTGGACAATTGTAGTTAGAGTTTGTACAACTGACACAGAGAACTATGACAATGACAGATTTAAAGAAAGCTTATCGAGTTGTCAAGATTTGCACCTAAGTTGGTAAAAGATGAGCAAGCCAAGGCTAATAAGTTTGTAGAAGGATTGCTAGTGGAAATTAGTAAGCTGATCATTCCCTTGAGGCTAATTACATTCAAGGAGACAATAGTTAGGGCCTGATTGATCAAGTGGGATATTAACTTCGAATAGTCGCTGAAGAATTGAAATGAGAGGCCACAATGTAATCACAAGGCAAGAAATGGAAACAAGAAGCAAAATAATTCTTGGAATGATAGTAATAAGGCATCTCAGGATCAGTAGCATGACTTAACCATGCTAAAAAAGAGTAAAGGGAGCAAGCCAAACGACAAGGGTTATGTTTCCATTGTAACCAGTAAGGGCATGGGGCAAAGTTTTGTCCTACCAAAGCTCGAGCTCGTCAACAACAACATCATTAGCAACAATTACAATATAATCATGAAAGAGGACGAAATGGTCATCCTCAAGTTAGGCAATAGCAACAATCCCAATAGAATAATAACCAAGGGCAGAACTAGAATCAAAACTAGTGTTGTGGACAAAAGCAAGCTAGAGTTTTTGTTGTTGAAGATGTTTAGACTAATCAAGTCCCTAAAGTAGTAGGTATATTTCTATTATTTAACGTTGTTGTAAAACTTTTGTTTGATTCTGGTACTACCAAATCTTTTGTTAATGAATGATTAGTGGATAGGTTAAAACTTGTGACAAGTACCTTATCTATGACATTAAATGTATCCACACCCATAGGGACTATTGTTACCTCAAAAAAAAAGTGTAATTGTAACCTTAGATTTGGAGATAAGCTAATTTTAGCCGATCTCTGTGTACTTCCATTTCATGGATATGATGATGTAATATTAGGGATGGACTAGTTTACCCAGTATTGGGCACAAATCAATTGTCCAAAAAGGAGGGTAACAATAATATTGCCTTTAAGAAATACTTTTAGAATCAATGGTAATATGCAGAAGTTACCTAAAAGCCCGATGAGAGCAATGCTAAACTATATAAGGCAGGAGGAAGATTTCAAGAAATTATTAAAGAAGGAAACTAAACAATAGAAGGAAATTCAAAATCTAATGGTGGTTCGAGATTATGAAGATGTATTTTTGAATGAATTACCATGACTACCACTGGATAGAGAAATGATAATGTTCAAGATTGAAGTTCACCCTGAAACTAACCCCATAGCCATTCCTCCCTATAGAATTACACCAATAAATTCAATAGAGTTGAAGACTCAATTGGCTATGCTCTAAGAAAAAGGATTTATTAGACTAAGTGAATCATCATAGGGAGCTCTAGTATTGTTTGTGAAGAAGAAAGATGGATCCATGAGGTTGTGTGTAGACTATCGCAAGTTAAATCAAACAACAGTGGAGAATAAGTATCCTTTGCCAAGGACAGATGTAACACCCCGCCTCCCCCTCATGTCCCAAGAAATCTTGTTCGAGGGGCGCCATTACCATGCTAAACCTCAAGGTCAACATTCGGCACATTATCGCCACGTGCAAGTATCATTTGTGGCCACCCGATAGGCAGTGCATCACTTTTATTTTTCTTCCTTTCTTTTTATCTTTTCACTGTTCTAATTCCATGAGACTTCTTGTGACATGTAAACTCGCATAGATTCCACATAAAATTCTTTGAGATTTTTAAATGAATTAAATAATTATTATTATTTGAAAAATCAATTTCAACATTCAATGGATACAATGACCTTTGAACTTATTCAATAAAACAATTGTAAAATGAAAGAAACTAGGGCCAACGTGCCCGACTAAGACAAAACTAGAAAAGAAAACTTTGAAAGTAGTCATTGTTATCCATGTAGCCTTTAATCTTTTGTTTCCTTAAATGATAGAAAAAGGGATGATCTCAAGAGCCCAGTGGATCATCTCAAATATTTAAATCATTATTTCAATCAAATAAAACATATATATCAAACACTTTCATAGATTAAGTGATTCAAACAATAACTTGTTATCAATTGACGTCTAAAAGGAATGTGCCTCAGTGTTTTAGATCTAAGGAGAGAGATCAAATATGCACACTCAAACCCATCATCAATGAAGTGGGCTCAATCTGGACACCCAGTTCACAATTCGAGAAATGCGGTTAATCCAAATGCCCAATTCCAATTCAGAGCATCAAAATAATTGGCAAGCCAAGTCTGGTTTGGAACACTCACGATGAAATCCATCACCACGCCGGTATGTGGTTATTATCTTTATCAATCTTTCTTTAGTGACAAAACATACCATAGCATAGTGAATTAGATATAAAGTAGGGAAATAGCATATGAGCATGGTGATCATCACATCATAGGCATGTTATTTCATATAGCATAGATCATGTTATCACAAATATAATTGAAAACATGCATCATCATTCATATAGCTCTAGGCATGCATAACAACATGTACATTCAAACCATAGTCCTAGACTACAAGCTTATATACATACATTATTTGAATCAAGATAATAATTCAAAATCTGGAAATCATGTCCATATTATACGCTTAATTCCATCTTTGTACTGGTATTCGACACTTCTTGAGCCTTCCACCTAAAAGATTAAGATTCGATATGTTATTACTAGTAATTCATGTGTTTATGACATTCTTGAATCATATTTTAATGATTTCAAACTAATATGGCCTCTATTTGTACAAGGATATCATCCTAGATGAGTCTTAGTATTGTTTTGGGTTTGTATATTGCAATAGAGGAAAAGATTAGTGAAATAATCTGAAGGAAAAAGTGATTACTAGGAAGCATAGAAGCATTATTGAGGTAGAGTACCGCAATTACCAGTGGGTGTTAGAGGAGTGCAATATCATTATCGCAGTAACCAAAAGAGTTTTTGGAGTTATTATACAAAAACTTGCCATGATAAGTAAGAAGAAGGGAACAAGCACACTTGGAGAGCGCAGTACAATGAAGAGTTGTATGTATTACGATAATCAGAGCAGAGTTTGTAGAAATAGAAGAAGGCAAAGGCATTATTGAGGTAGGCTACCAAGGTAAAGCCTACATTATCGCAACAACAGTGATCACTACCATGGTAACTAGCACAAAAATTAGTTTTTTGTGTATGTTTCTCTCCTCTTTTGCTTTCTTATGACCTTCGCAACCTTATATTTCCAATTCTAGATCATGAATCATGCATTTGAGACCTAGATAAGGGTATTATATCTTCTTTGATTCCTTAAATCATCCAGTTCCTCCAAAAGAATGCCCAGTAGAGTGTTCTTGCAACTGTGTCGTAGAAATTTAGGTTCTCCTCCTTCCCACTACTATAGTTGCTGTGTGGAGCAGTTAGGGGATGAAAGAATGACAAGAAGAAGGCTAAGAGAGCAAGAAGAGAAGTGATTCGCACTTGCTTGAGTAAGGAGAATGGGATACTAATGCTTGGTTTATATAAAGCTCAATAGGATAAATTTATGAAGTTTTTGGGTTATTTCCTTGGTGGCACTCTTTCCAAAACTCTTTTCTTTGCTATTTTAGTTGTTTCTTACGCACAATTTTAGAAGTTGTCCATGCGTTAGAAGCTTTCAATAGTCATTTTGAAAACTTTACATAATATTTTCGCACATGTTTTATTCGTATTATCACAATAGTGAAAAACATTACCATAGTAACCAGAACATAGTATTTTTGTTGGATTTTCTGGGCAAGAACATACTACCACATTAGTGTTTTTTATTATCACGGTAACCAGTGAGTTGGTCATTTACGAATTTTCGTATTTTATTTTCGGTTCACCTACGCCTTCATACATTTGATTGTACATGTCTTACATCATAAATTCCATGGTTTTTTCAGGGTTTACTTTCTTTGAATTATTTTATTTTATTTCAATTATTCAACAAAATTTTGGGGTTCTACAATAGATGTCTTATTCAATCAATTAAAGGGAGCAACTCATTTCCTTAAGATTTATCTTAGGTCAGGATATCATCAATTGAGAACCTGAGAGTCTGACATATACAAGACAACCTTTAGAACTCAGTATGGACACTTTGAGTTTACGGTGATGCCATTTGGTTTAACTAATGCACCAGAGAAATTCATGAATATGATGAACAGAGTATTTAGACAGCCCCTTGATCAGTTCATGATAGTATTTGTAGATGATATACTGATATACTCCAAATCACAAGCAGAGCATGTAAAACATTTGAAATTTGTATTAAAGACACTTAGAAGGAATCAATTATATGTCAAGTTCAGTAAGTGCAAGGTCAACATGAAGATGGTCAAATTCCTTGGCCATGTAGTTTCACTAGAAGCCATCTTAGTAGATCTTGAAAAGGTGGAGGCTGTTACAAAGAGGAAGCAAAACAAGATAGCTATAGAGATTAGAAGCTTCTTAGGCTTATTAGGATATTACCACAGATTCATCCAAAATTTCTCAAAGTTAGCTGAACCCATGAAAAAATTAACCAGGAAAGGAGTCAAATTCATTTGGGATAAGAAATGTGAACAATCATTCCAAGAACTAAAAAAGAGATTGACATCAGCCCCCATATTAGTCACTCTTACACTTGGTGTTGGTTATGTTTTGTATACGAATGCTTTGCAAAATGGATAGGGTGCAGTATTGATGCAAAAAGGGAAGGTTGTTGCGTATGTCTCGCGACAATTGAAGATTTGTAAACAAAATTATCCAACACATGATGTAGCATTTGGGGTTATTGTATTTGCCCTGAAGATTTGGAGACATTATTTTTATTGTGAAAGATTTGATCTATTTTTCAGATCACAAAAGTCTGAAGTGATCTACATTCAGGAGTTTAATCTCAAGATGTGCAGATCGATGGAATTTCTTAAGGATTATGATTTCCAACTTCATTACCATCCAGGAAGGCCAATGTAGTAGTGAACGCCTTGAGTAGAAAATTTAACAAACAAGATGAGGAAAAAGGTAAAATATATCAACTAGTTGAGGATTTTAACTTAGGTGTGACTTCAGATGAGAAGCAAGTGTACCTTTATGAAATGACTTGCCAGTCAGATCTTTTGTACCAGATCAAAGATGACCAAATGCAAGATAAGTGGATCATAAATCTGATCGAAGGTGTTGAACATGCAAGCATACAAATTTCAAGATGGATGTTGAGAATATATTAAGGCTTGGAGATAGAATTTGTGTACTAGAAAGTGGGCATAATAGAAAGACCATACTCGATGAAGTACATCAGACTAAATATACAATGCATCCAGGTGGCGATTAGATCTATCTGAACCTCCGGAAGCATATTGGTGGTAAGCCATGAAAAAAGACACAACCAAGTATATCTCAAATTGCCTAACCTATCAGCAGGTGAAGGCAGAACATAGGATGCCTACTGGATTGTTACAACCACTGCTAATCCTAGAGTGGAAGTGGGATAACATTGCAATAGCCTTTGTTAGTGGGTTACCTAGGAACCAAAAAGGGGAAGATATCGTGTGGGTGATAGTAGATTGTCTCCCATTTCATACCCATTTGTAACACCCCAGAATTTTGCGAGCGCACCACGCCGCAAGCGAACATAGAATAAAATATTATTTCATAAGAAAATGAGAATTTAAAATAAAATAATAATAATATGAGCTTTGCAAAATATAAATATTTGAAAACAATAATAATAATAATAATAATAACAACAACAACAACAAATTAGAGGCATGTTCCATTTTAAAAAAATAAAATAAAAATTATACTTTAAGAAAAAAATTGTTTTATAGCTTACTCGCGCAAGCGCGAAGGCGAGAGCACGACGACATGAGTAAGGCGAAAATGAAAATAGATCACTTGATTGAAATAAATAAATGAATAAAATAAACTAGATAATTACATATTGGTTAACGAAATGAAATTTAATATGGACTGATTGAAATATTGTGTGATTGACAAAATGAATATAGTAGTGATAAAAATAAATATATAAAAGATCATGAAAGAAAAAAAATCAAAATCAAAGTTAAGAGAAAAACAATAAAATAATAATAACAATAATCTTGTGCTGAGTTTTGTCGAAAAAAAAACAAAAAATTCTGGAAATCGGAAGAACTAAGAAGAATGAAGGAGAATAATGAAGAAGAGAGCGTGCACGGCTAAAATGAAGAAACGGTGCGATAGAACGAAGAAGAAAATTCTGGTGATGTTGTTTCTGGATTTTAGAGTGAAGAACAGAGGAAAAAAAGAAGGAAAACAACTGGTGCGATTTGATGAGAAACCGAAGCAGTTGGGCATGAGGTGAGTAGAAAACAGAGGATGGGGATCTTGCTTGTTGGTCCGTGATGAAGAAGAATGAAGATGAACTGTCATGGAGTGTTGCCTTATGTGGGTTTAACAGGAACAAAGAAGAAGGATATGTCTGAGCTGCTACAAATTTGGGTTTGGGGATTTGATTTTCTGGCTCGTGGTGGACGAAAATAGATAGGAATGAAGCAGCTGATGGTGTGTTGGGGGTCGTTGGTGCGTCGAACAGGGAAGGGAAGTGGAAGCAGAGCATTGATGCTGCTGCGGCTAGTTTGTGAAGAATGAAGATGAAGAGGGATGGTGGTTTGTGATAGATAATACATATGAGAAGAGAGAAGATCGAAACAGGGGAGAAAGAAGAAGAAAACGATGACAGCAATGCACTGTGATTTCTTTTGTATTTCTGTTCTCTGATTAATTTACATCACTATTACATAGATTTATACAAGAGAAATACAAGGTGTTTGTACATATGGTAAACAGCTATTAGTTTGATTCAATATGGCCATGTGTTGGCCTGCTATTGGTCAGATCTGTTACTTACGGTTTGATTGTTTGTAGAGGCTAAAACTGATTTTGCAGTTTGTTCATTCTGTTGTGATTCAGATTCAGTTATGCTGACAGAGCTACCAATATTTTCATCCCCCCGCAAGCTCAATGGTCGAGGAAGAACTGTGAGCTTGGTACGTAATAGAGTGAAAGGGGCAGATGGCAACAGCTTGGTAAAAGTGTCAGCTAGCTGATCAGCCGAATGCACATGAACAAGATATAGTGAACCATTGAAGACCTATTCACAAACAAAATGATAATCTATTTCAACATGCTTAGCACGAGCGTGAAAGACAGGATTGGTGGCGAGATGCAGTACACTGATGTTGTCGCAGTATAAGATGGCTGGAGATGAAGAGTGAACATGCAGTTCGCCAAGGAGAGAGCCAAGCCAGGAAAGTTCAGCTGCAGCATTGGCAAGGCCTCTGTATTCAGATTCAGCACTAGATCTAGAGACTACTTTCTGTTTAGATGAAGACCAAGAGACAAGATTGGTTCCAAGGAAAGTATAGTAGCCACTTGTGCTACGACGGTCGTCAGGACAGCTTGCCCAATCAGAATCAGTATAGCAAGATAATGTAAAATCGACGGGTGGAGAAAGGGAGATGCCAAAGGAAGCTGTGCCTTGAAGATACCGAAGAATTCTCTTGACTGCTTGCCAATGGGTTGTTGTCGGGGCATGCATAAATTGACACACTCTGGTCACAGCAAAACTGATGTCAGGTCTGGTGAAGGTGCAATATTGTAAGGCTCCCACAATGCTGCGATATGGAGTAGGATCTTGGAGAGGAAGGCCATCATGTAGAGATAAAGCTGAAGTGGCAGCCATTGGTGTGGAGATTGGTTTACAAGTGGACATGTCAGCCCGGCAAAGAAGTTCCTGAATGTATCTTGTTTGGTTAAGATGAAGGCCTGAAGGAGAGAAAGAAACAGAGATGCCTAGGAAATGGGATAAACGGCCAAGGTCTTTGAGTGAGAAGTGAGTGTTAAGATTGCAAATGAGATTGGAGATGGCAGCTGAGGAAGATCCTGTGATAATAATATCATCCACATAGACTAGAAGAATAATCATAAGAGAAGAGGAGTGGAGAATGAACATGGAGGAATCAGCCTTTGATGTAGTGAAGCCAATGGATAGTAAATGAGTGCTAAGTTTCGTAAACCAAACACAAGGGGATCGCTTCAAACCGTAAATGGCTTTATGCAAACGACAGACAAGAGGCATGGCGAAGCAAATACAACCAGCAGAACTGTGAGTAGTCATCAATGAATAATAAGAAATAGCGTGCACCAGTAACTGAAGCAATAGGTGCAGGACCCCACAAATCAGAATGTATAAGAGCAAAAGGCTTTGAAGCAGTGGACATAGATACAGAAAACCGTAATTTGCAACTCTTAGAAACACAACAAGAATGATATTGTGATATAGTCGAATTACATGTAGTAATGGAACTACAATTATTTGAAATTTTATTATGTACCAACACTGATGGATGACCTAAGCGAGAGTGCCAAACCTGGGCAGAGATGGAAGACGAGATGAAAAAAGCTGCAGGAGATGCTTGAACTACTGAAGATGAAGTTGAAGACACTGTGGGTTGCAAGACTTTGTAAAGACCATGATCAAGTGGACCGTGGAAAAGGATTTGCTTCGTTTTGACATCCTTCACAAGAAAATGAGAAGAATAAAATTCAACAGAGACGTTATTGTCTTGACAGAGTTTGGAAATACTGATGAGTTGTTTGGAAATTGAGGGAGAATGAAGAACATTACACAGTTGAAGAGGACAATGAGAAGACATGAAGGGAATAGATCCAGTATGAGATATGGGAATTGACATACCATTGCCTACCATTACTTGATCAGATCCAGTGAAGGGAGTAGGCTGGTGCAGAGCATTGAAGTCAGGAGTTAAGTGATGAGTGGCACCAGAGTCCATGAACCAGGCTGGATCTGAAGGAGGAGCTGTAGAAGATGATGGAACTGAACTGAGATATGCTGCAGCCGATGGAGGACGAGATTGATTAGTGAACTGAGGTCATGGTGGTGGTTGATAAGCTGGATTCATGCGCTGATAGCATGCTTAAGCAGTGTGGCCCTGCTTCTTGCAGATCTAACATTTTGGTTTGGGTTTGGAAGATCGCCAAGAAGGTGAAGCAGGGGACTGGGGTTTTCCAAGAATACTTGCTCCAGCGGATTGCATGTAAGGGAGTGGTGAAGCTGGTGAAGGAGGACAGAAAATGGGTTGCTGTAGTGAATGTGATTCGACTACATGAGCTTGAGGAAAGTTCAGCTTATCTACAGAATTTTGACGAAGAAGACGCTGATCATAGCTTAGCAGATAGCTGTGAGCTTCTTCAATTGTAGGTGGTATGGGACGAGATTGCAGTGATGTAACAAGAGGGTTATATTATGGTCCCAAACCTTGATAGAAATAGATAAGTTGATCCCTCTGAGAGACAGATTCACCAACTGAGATCAATTGATCAATGATGGTTTTCATCTTCAATAGATAATCATCTGCAGTGATCCCATCTTTACGAATGGTCTGTAATTCCATTCTGAGTTCAACAATGCGTGAATGGGATGAAGCAGCATAAGTGCGTGCTAATGTTGTCCAGATCTCAGCTGTTGTAGAGAATGTAACAATTTGACTCAGCATCGACTCTGTTAATGAAGCATAAATCCAGCTCATTATGGGACGATTGTAACGTTCCCATGTCTGAAACAGAGGATTGACAGTGCATAGTTCTCGATCAAGGAATCGTGGTGGAGCAAATTTGGAGATATCAATATAATCTTCGAGGCCATTGGCGATGATGACGTTCAGTAACTAGCTTTTCCAGAGAAGAAAGTTATTTCGATCCAATTTAATGGAGAATGGCTGACTGAGAGAAGGAAGTTTGGCATTACTGACAGGGGTAATTGAATGAGAAGAGGATTGAGAAAGAGAAGTTGGAACCTCCATGGAACCAGGCTCTGATACCATGACAGATAATATATATGAGAAGAGAGAAGATTGAAACAGGGGAGAAAGAAGAAGAAAATGATGACAGCAATGCACTGTGATTTCTTTTGTATTTATGTTCTCTGATTAATTTACATCACTATTACATACATTTATACAAGAGAAATACAAGGTGTTTGTACAGATGGTACACAACTATTGGTTTGATTCAATATGGCCATGTGTTGGCCTACTATTGGTGAGATCTGTTACTTACGGTTTGATTGTTTGTAGAGGCTAAAATTGATTTTGCAGTTTGTTCATTCTGCTGTGATTCAGATTCAGTTATGCGAACAGAGCTAACAGTATTGTCAGTTTGGTGTAGCGAACAGAGGGAGGAAGGTAAATAGAGCAACAGTGTTCTATTGCTACTGCATACTGCTGCTACTCTTGGTTGTAGCGGCACGAGCAGAAGAAGGAAGAAGACCAGCTCTGTTGGTTTCGCCGGCTGTTGATGCCGAATGAGAAGAAGAAGATGGTGCGAATAGGGGAGTTGCTGGTTTGGGTGTGAATAAAGAAGATAATAGTTGCTGGTTTGGGCGTGAAAATCAGTTCAGATCCGAGTTTCTATTATTGGAAAACGATGAACAGGGGAGCTGAAGAAGATGGTGCGATTTGTTTTTCTGCCACCACCGAACGTGATTTGGGGTTGTTTAGTGATCGGTGCATAACGATTAGACGAAGAGGATGAAACAGAGGAAGAACGAGATCTAAGGGTTGATTTTGTTTGCACTTGCAGCTGGTGAGTCTGGAGATTTGAAGATGATGAGAAACATGGCTGGTGCGTTTTATGAAGATGTTGAACGTGATTTGTGACATGCTGGTGCGTTTTATGCTACTACTGTTGAACGAAGAACGAAGTTGTAATAGTTGATGTGCAAGGTGGGTTCATCGTTGGACGTCGTTCGCGCAACGAAGACAACGAGCGATGCCTAGTTGCGAGTACGAATTGGAAAGGTATACTTTTGAATTTCTAAATGTTTGATAGTTTGAAATGGATTATTTTCTTTAATTTTACATGCAAAAGCAAAATGAAATTAGAAATTTAGAAACTAGATGCAAATAGAAGATATTTAAAATCTTCTTATTTAAATAGAAACTAATTAAATCGATTTCGGAAAAAAAAAATTAGTTGGACTATTCATTTAATAATTTAAATTAAATAAATTTAAATCTAGACTATTTATTAAATGTTGAACACGAGAATTAATGGATTTAATAAATAAATAAATAAACTAACTAATCTTTTAAATTGAAATTGAAAAATGAAAAATAACTTTCCGACACATTGATAATTTTATTTAACTTAGAAGCTAAAAATTTAATAATCCAATTAGTTGAAAATATGAAAAAAAAAATAAAACCTTAAGCCCTGAAACTAAATTTATAATATTTAGAAGTCTTATTTTGTTCGTAACTAAGTTAATTATAATATTAGTAACTTATTTAAATTGCGAAGAGTAAGTTGTTAGAAATCAAATTTCACGAAAAGACTCGTAAATAAATTATTGAAGCTTTAATTCTAAACTGAGGAAATTTGAGACTTAGAAGTTACTTTAATTAGAATATATAAAATCCCAAAATTTAACAATGATCTAAAACGTGTTAAAATTGATTTCGCGACTACATAGTTATTTTAGAAAGCATTTAAGTCTAAGAATAACTTGAACAAGATTAAATGTGAATTAGAAAATTAGTAGATCTCATTAACTGTTGAATTACAGGTTTTACGATTTAGAGTATCAAATATCTTGACAGAAAGCGAGGAAGCCCTGAAGATCTGTGAAACCAGGTGGGTGTGACTTCTGTGCTCATATGTATAATATAGATTTAAGATTCAAAGCAATTGATTGAATAGTTCTAGGTTATTAGAATTTTATTAGGAAGTTGGTTGGAATTGGTTGGCTTATGCGAATGATGAATTGTTAAATCCATGCGTTAGTTCATGGTATGATCTTGCATTTGGATATACTCAAATATGGCCTGCATGACTAGGAACATATGCATCTAGATCTTATTGTTCACTCATACATCTTAGCACATTAAATTGCATGAATAGTTTGAATTATTTCCTAGTGAATTGTGTGATGCTTGATGTATTTGAGATTGTTTGTGAAACTAAAATAAGACGATGGTTTATTAAGAATTCACAAGCCGGTAGGATTGACGAGCCTGAAGCAGATCGATGTGACATCTCCTATATGTTACCGCTTGAGATTGTCGAGCTACAAGGCGGATCATAGGTATTCCCAACTGGAGCTGACTATGACAGCTCGAAGTCTTTGGGAGATGGTACAATGCCATGGTAAGTACTCTCTCTTAGGCTGTGATGTGAGTGTCGATTGATTTTAGACGGTTATTGGGACCCTCTTAGATTAGATTGGCTCATAGGGAATACCGAGAAACATCTCAACCCTCTTCCAGTCTTAGACTCTGACTAAAACAGATAAATGTTTGAACGCCTAATGTTTGAAAGTGTTTGTAATGTTATGGATTGGGTCTGTATAATGCATGTGATGTGTAGGATCGATCCACTAAGCTTTCGAGTTCACTCCCACTTTATTTTTCAAGTACATACGAACGTAGACTATGTTAACTTACATCAGAAGACTCACAGTTTACGTAGATGCCTCATTGGGGAAGTTGTCTGGGATAGGAGACTCGAAGGTCATGTTTTATTTATTTCACTGGATAGTTTTAATGTAATTACTGTGGTTTCAACATTAGTGTATTTTATCTTTAAATGACTTTTCTTATTTAACGATTCGATTTTAATAATAGTCTTTAAAGTTATTTCGCTACATTGTTTATGAATTATTTTGAGAAATCTGGTGAATGTATTGAGAACTTATTTTGATTCTTTCGTTTTGTATAAGAAATTATCCAGACATTTACTTGATAACTAAGGGTTAGAAATTGAATTTTGAGGCAAGAGATTTTGACAGAATGAAAGTTTTCAGTGGCACCTTGATTTTCATCGGGCGACAATCTACACGTGAAGTAAAACGTGAACGGAGGTCCGGTCGAAAATTAGGGTGTTACACCATTAGATCCATAGATCAACTCAATAAGTTGGAAAAACTCTATGTGTAAGAAATAGTAAGACTTCATGGTCTGCCTAGGAAAATTGTGTTAGATAGGGACTCTCGATTCACATCATAGTTCTGGTGGAGTCTATAGAAAGAGTTGGATACCAGACTCACTATGAGCATAGCTTTCCATCTATAGACTAATGAACAATCTGAGAGAGTCAATCAGACACTAGAAGATATGATGAGCTCTTGCGTCCTTGATTTTAAGGACAACTGGAGCAAATATCTACATTTGGCAAAATTTGCCTATAACAACATTTATCAGACAAACATAAAGATGGCTCCTTATGAAGCTCTTTATGGTAAACCCTAAAAGTTACCATCATGTTAGGCTGACTTTGAAGATCATGTGCTTGCAGGGCTAGATCTAGCGAAGGAGCAGGTTGTAATACCTTGAAAAATTCTCGAATTTTTAGGAATAAGAATATACAAAATAATAAATGAGTTCAGTGAAGTGCATAAGCACATTAAATACCTAAGGATTAAATAGTAATTTTGTCACCTAGGGGTAAAACGATAATTTTACTACTTAGGGAGAAATGGTCAATTCACATGAAAAGTGAACTACAGAGCAATACTATGTAAACAGTGAATGTTTGAAAGTAAAGAACGTCATTCAGATCAATCAGGGACAAAACAATAATTTTGTTATTAGAGGGCAAAACAATTAGTACACCTAAAACCATACGCATATACCATTATAGAAGCAATAAGAAAATAATCTATAAAAAATAATAAAATAGAAAAAATTAAATGACTAGGAAATACTGTAAAAAGTGACAAGAATTAAATTAATAAAATTTATTTGAATTAAAGAATATGCCCATATAGACATTTAGGGCATGGTACAAATTTATTTGTAAAATATTAAAAAATAAAGACACAAAATTCTTGAATACTTTTCTTATAAATAACCACTTGAATGGATACCCAAATGATGAGAAAATTTATTAAAATAAAATAATTTAAATCAATGGCCAAAACAAGAGCTTATAGTATAAACAGTGGGCTCGGTAGCTGAAATAACTTTAGACTAACATGTGTGGACCTAAGAGCTGATTAATAAGCAACATTGGGACATGGAATATACTCAAAAGTGGCACCACTCTAGTTAGAAATTTGAATGGAATAGGAAATCAAATAACAAAGATTCTTTCCAAAAAACCACTTTCCAAAACCATTCATTTTTCTCTCCCCACTTTCCCTAAACTCAAACATCATCTTGGATCCCCTTTAGCTGTCCTCTAGGGTTTCCATTCTCTCTTGGAATCCTCCGTAGAGTCTCTCTCCAAGATGCAAAAGGAAGAACAATAAAAGAAAAGAAAAGAAAGAAAAAAGGGGGGACATTCTCAAAGATCAAGATTCGACGAAAGAAGAGAGGTAAGATCAATCCAACGCATAAATTTCATTAATTTCTCCTTCTCCTTTATGACATTTTGGAATGGTGGCTATTAAAGGACTCCCTCACATTCCATCATCATCACGTTTCAAAAAAAAAGAGAGGAAGAAACACTGCTTGTTGAGAAATCCACTGTTGGAGAACATAATAGCAAGAAACTGAGTTATTGGGGTAAAAATCTTTCAACCTTCATTTTATTGATTAATCATTTCATTATGTTAATACATGTTCGTAGGAGATAGAGAAATCAAAAGAAAATATTTTATAATAAGACTTTTACATGAAACTTAAATAATAAGCACTCATTTTATTTATAATCATCAAATAAGCATGTATAAGGGTTTATAATATTTATCCGTACAAAGTTTTGTCATAACTATTATCTGATTCTAGAAAAGTGTATGTGAATGAAATTTTATCATGTAAAAAACATTAGAAAACTATGTTTTTCTTTTTACATGGTTTAATGCATTCTTAAATAGATTAGAAAAACCAAAATCATGAATATTGGAAACAAAAGAATTATTTTTACACTTAATGAAAAAATATAAAGAAAAACAGTAGCATGATCTAAAACATAGGTAAATATTGAAAAAAAAAACATTTTCTGAAATTTTTATTAAAAAATAGAGAAAAAAATAAATTAGAATTTTATTAAGCATATACTTGTTAATGGAAAATAGAATGAAAAAAATTATATTTATTAGATTATTAATAGAAAAATTCCAAAAAATTATAATTCTAGAAATTAAATTAAAAGCAAGTAATATAATAATTTTTACGAAATTCTTTGAATAAAAAATAAAATTTTTAGATTTAAAATGACCTAATTGATAAAATAGAGTGAAAATAGTAGAAAAATATATTTATTAGATTATTAATAGAAAAAATTTCAGAAAATTTATAATTCTAGAAATTTAATTAAAAACAAGTGAAAAAACATTTAGAAAGTCTTTTGAGTAAAATGGTCAAATAGAATGAAATAATAAAAAATATATTTATTAAATTATTAATGGGGAAATTTTCCAGAGGCTTAGATTTCTGGAAATTTTGTTTAAAATAGATAAAAATGATGAGTTTCGGAAATTATAAAATTTGTGTATGTGCATCTATTGATTTAAATGTGCATATTAAATTATTAAGTGAAAAAGGGGGAAAACATATAAAATAATATAAAGATCAATTAAAAACATTTTTAGAAAAAAAAAATTAGTGACTTGAAATGATATTAAAAACCTGAGATATAAATAAATCAAATAAATAATTTCATATAGGCCAAGATATAAATTAAATTTATGCTTTAGGTAAAATAGTATATAATAAATGAGATAACATAAATTGAGTTGAAAGAAAATAAAAAAAAAGATATGTAAAAAGGAAAAATTAGAAATTAAGCTTGCTAGAAAAAAAATTTTAAATGTTGAGAACATAAAATATTTCCTATTAAAAATACCAAGTACAGAGAATATGAATCCTATGTATCATTAATGAAAATAAACTTGGTAATTATGCAAAATATGCATGATATCATTAAATTAAATTTAAAATTTTAGTTTAACAATAAAATAGCCAAAATAATTCATTATGATATTGTTCATTAATAAAAAATAACATTTTGGCTAAGTCTACAAATAAATGGAGACAACAATGTACAACACAATGAATACAAAGTGCGGTATAAAAATGAAAAGTGAAAAAAAATTAATAATAGACGTGAAAAACATATTTTATGATGAGAGATAAACTTACTAAAAATATTTGTTGATTTGAATTAGGTCAACATCTTGGATAGACCGAGAGCAATACGAATCTAGAGGCAGTAAGACATCCAAACAGGCGGAGATGATTACCCTACTCTCTAGTATAATGTGACACCCTAGCCCACACTCGATTGGGGAAGCCGCCACCGTATCGTCCGCTAAGAGCCTGAGCGCAATTAAATTCCTTCGCACTCTGTATTTCTTTCCTTCTATCTCTTTTTATCTTTCAAGTAACAATAAAATCGATTTAAAATATACATGAATTTTTTTAAAATAAATTTTTGAGTAAATAAAAGGATCAGTAAAATTACAAATAAAATGAGAAGCATCAAGTTCAAATTTAAACAATTTAAAAATCTCTACAATAAATCAAAAACCCTTCATCACATATAAAAGATCAGTTTAAAAAGAAAGGGGCACAAGCCCTATTCAATTAAGTACGAAAATAAAATGCGCAGAAAAACAATAACAACATCCCCAGTGAGGTTTCACCAAAATGTCAGAGTCACCTAGAGATAGTCAACTCGCATTGTGTCAACTGTCACCTGAATAGAAAAGTAGGGTGAGCTCGAGAGCCCAGTAGATCATACAACACATTACTAACATTATTCAGACCAAAATACCAAACATGCAAGCATTTTTATTGTATTAAGGCATTTCAAACACTTTATTATTTTTTATCGTAATTAAGACCGAAAGATTTGTGGCCTCGGTGTCCCCCTCATGGTCCGGGAACGAATTTGGAGGTACACCTGAAGGCCGGTTACCTTCGGGACCCTGGTGGAGGCATGAGGTCTGAAGTGACACCTAGCATCGCAATCAGTCTATTTGAGGACACCCACGATGACACCCTAAAGCTGATCACCACGCCAGTACGTGGTTTTTGTCTTAATTTAATATTCTTTAGTTTCCCAATTACATTGCAAATCACACATCATAAGTAATACCTTAAAATACATGCCAATCATTGGTGCCAACATTTAAAAGATTCAATCATAGCATGAACTACTTCATTTTATCTAAGCATGTGAGTGTGAAAATTTTCAAACATTCCAATCAATAGTCACTCAAGAATAAATCCTGACATGTTCCTAAATGCGTAATTAAAATAAGCAATCATCATGTTTAGGATTTAAAATCCAAATAATAATAGGGAGTCTAGTAATCACACCCACCTATATTTTCGTGTCCCTTGCCTCCACGTAGCCCTTCATAGACCTTAGATATTTAATATAAAAATACAAATAAAAATATAAATCATTAAATTATTTCCAGCACACCTATTACTCATTTTAAAATTTAAATCAAAATTAGGACGTACCAACAATCCTTATTTCCATCAAGCCGTAAAATAAAAATCAAACTTCAATCTCTACAACCCCTAAAACTCCGATAATATTTCTTTTCCTATCAAAATCATCCACTCATCTCATAATGAAATTTATTATGAACAAAATAAGACTTCCACAAATTCATTCTTCACATCCCTATAATTTAAATAAAATTCAAGGGTCATACTCTTCCAATATTTCTCTCATTTAACGTTCAACTAACAAAATAAATAAATAAATTTAAATCTCCAAATCTTCAAACCCCTTGAACTTCGAATAAAATCCATTCAGATTTTTCAACTACTAAGGGTAATCTCATTCTTCGCATCTAAAATCAAAGAAAATAAATTTCAAGCTTCGTTCTTCTTCACGCAAGCAAACAATAGAGATGTTGCTGCTGCTGCTTCTTCTTCGCTTGGACTACACCCAACAGCAACGCGCACTTTCTTTGTCACATATGCAGCAACACGGTTTCCTCTATCTCCATTCGTGCGTGGATATAGTAGTAGCAAACCAAAAATTTTTGGTTTTTCCTCTTCTTTGTCTTCTTCATCGCACGACTAGCAGTTGGCTGTTCTTCGCGAATCACGCACAGCATGCACAAGCTGTTGTGTTTCTTCTTCTTTCTCACAGACAGCACGAACCAGCAACTAGGTGAGGTGTAATGGTGGTTGTTGGGTGAGGCACGAACTAGATCCGGCGGTGTTGAGGCTGTTTTGATAGTGGTTGTTGCAGATTCGACGAGGTTGAAGCTTGTAATGGTGGCTAATCTGTGAGACAAACCAGATCTGGCAAGAATGGAACAATTTTGATAGTGTTGGTTGTAGATCCAGCGAGATCGAAGTGAAATGGTGGCTGTTTGTTGCGGATCCGATGTGATTGAAGCTTGCAATGGTGGCTGATTTGTAGATCCAGCGAGATTTGGAACGAGATGGTGGTTGATCCGGCGAGATTGAGGGGAAATGGTGGGTTGTGTGATGTACAAACCATATCCGACAAGCTACGAACCAAATTCAGCGGTGAAGAGCCAGATCCGACGATGGTTTGGAGTAAATGTAACGGTGGCTAATCTTCCTCTTTTGATTCACACGGAAAAGGCTCCAACAATGGAATTTCTAGTTTTTTTTCTTTTTGGTTCTTACCCAAACACTAGAATGAAGAAAATGATGATCTTCTCTTTTTTTTTTTTTGCTTTGTTTGTTTGTGCCCAAACTTGATGAGCAACTCCCTTTATATATAAACATACATCGATATTTTTATTTTTTAGCACACAATTAAAATCAATGGAATGAAGCCCATTTTTTTTCAAATCATAATCTTTCATTTTATACACACACACACACACACACACACATAT